>PQWD01013689.1:0-17662 GCA_019425675.1 Leucinodes orbonalis | reverse complement strand
AAGCTACAATAAACTAATTGGCTTTAATAACTATCAAGAAAATAAGTGAGCCGTATGGACATGTTGAATTCATTTAGAGCTAATTATATATACATGAACTTATTTAAATAAATAATCATTTATATAGTTTAGCCCCGAGGAAGGCACTTATGAATGTCAAATGAAGCTACCACGGGTTCGGAATACAATTTGAACTGAAAAGATTCCGGCAAGAAACTCGTTATGTATAAAAAAAGATTAGTTCGCAGAAATTAAAAAGAAAGCTGCAACTTACTCAAAGATATTTTTATACGTCCTTGCAACACTGGGAACGCTTTCGCGTGACGGTAATCAAATGTTACGATTTTCAAGAAAATTTTAAAACCTAAAGCAAATACTGTTTTATGTTTTAGGAAATCAGCTATGAATAAATTTCCGATTAGATAGTAACTTTAAGTAAGAAATTGGTTATTTTATTTTCAGTTTAACTGCATATTTTACTGGGTACAAAGTCTGTAAAGTCTGTAAAACGTTCACGCCTGACTTTCAATTTATGTCGTTGAAGATTTTACTTTTCCCGTTTCCACCTTTCAAAACCCAAACCAACTCGTGGTAAATCCTGTAAAGTAAAACTCATTATCTGACTAATTAAACCTTTCAAATGCCAATGACACCTAAAGGCATCAGAAACAATAGATTTTCTATTGTGTTTGGATTCCTTACGTTCAAATAGTTAATTACCATAGGAAAAGTTCCCGGAACAATTATGTAACCCATTATAGAAAAAGAACATAGCTTTCCTTATTAAAAAGGAGCTTTCCTTATTAGCATAGCATTGAAGTGATCTCTGGTCACATAAATGCTCATGAGCGGCGGTGTCGTTTTCCTGTGGTTTGCGTGTTTTCCTTTTTGTTCAGGAACATACAAAAAAAATCCGACTGCTTCAAACGACCACTTCAAAATGAAAACAATTTTTATAAACAGCGATTAGCAATGAATGAATTAAATTAATAGACAACGTGTTAGACCGGTGAGTCACTGATAAAAAATCAGATATAGTCAACGCCCATCGGCTTTCAGTGCCTTCTGAAGTACAAAAGGACTTGACTTTTCCCCGAATGAGTGTAAATTTTCATATCTAAGCTGTTAAAACCCAGAAAATTTCCAACAAAACTACAACATCGAATAATTGAATACCCACCAACGATTAGGAATAGCGCTCTCGACTACTCGTAGTTTGATTTATTTATTTGCTTTTCGCATCCAATCAACGTTCACCGTTAATCGAATAGTAAGGTTTAATTTTGTATTTGGTATTTCTGGATCGCTATGCAGAGCTTTTATTGAGGAGCTAGGTATTATTTAATGCATATACCTATTTATATTGTTACAGGAATTAAAGGTTTGAATGCTTATACAATAGTCGAGGATCCTAATGTTGGTAAGTTATTAATTAAACCGCCTTTTAAGATCCTACTGCAAAGCAAAGGTCTTTCCACGTAGCATTATGGAGCTCATTCTGTAATGCTAATTGGCAGATGTTGAAGATTACCATTCGTAGGTAATAACCAAACCTCGGACACTGCAGTACTAAGACTACACAAAGAAATATATTATGTTATTTAATTTCCTACTTATAATCCAAAGTAAAACAAATAACGTGCTTTCTATATGTAAATACTTAAATCGGTCGATGTACAAACCTCAGGTAGGTTTGTACACCAAGACTATATCTTCATGTACTCAGTGAACGCCTGATGGTTTAACGCAGGCAACATGCTTTCTTGTAAATTTATTTAATCTTACAGTGTGTGGTTAGAAAAACTTGTGTGCAAGATATATTTTATAAGTTAATGTTAGCAATATTTGAAAATGCAAAACTAATGTGCATTTTCTGGGTACTCATTCGGGCGCGTTGTTTATTTTCCTTTGCAAGGTAATAGATGATGTGTTTTGCTTTTTATTTTATGAAAGTTCTACAAGAATAACGAAAATAAACACTGGGGAAACTGGTTTGTTCAAATGTGAATTTTATTATTTTTGTGTGAATATCAGGGGATATTTATTATTATTTAATTTTATTTAGCAAAGTTACAGTATATAATAAAGATTTCTAATATGTAACTGAAGTTCATTGTTTAATAATAATACTATTACAATGTACTATCACATAAGTTAACTAATCACGGAAAGGTGTCGAAAAAAACAGCAGTGATGATGAGAGTGCAGAAATTTTAACAAAAATAAAAGTTAAAAGAAAAACAATAAAACGAACGTCTACAGATAATTTAGTTTTATGTAAACCATTCGTTTATCATTTTAAATATTTCTAACCCTTTAACCACCCGTGACAGAAATATCCAATAGCAACAATTGTGTTTGTACTGTCTGGAATGTAATAAAAAAAATTGCAACCTGGCGGTCCAAAGGTTAAGCAATTAAAACTTTTCTGTGACTAGTTCAAGTTAATTTGGACAAAACTAGATGTGTAGTTTATGTTATGTTTAGGGAACACGCTTGTTACCCAAATAGACCCTAAACGCACTAGAGGGAGCAGCGACGATACCCTTCGCCGGCGGGGGTCGAAATCTCGGTTGTCGATTTGAGAACCTCCGGCAGAATTAAAACAAACAGTTGAGTTTGGGTCCAAATGATCATCATTGTCATCATTTTATCAACAATATAATGCCCAATAACAATAGAACGTCGGTGTCTAATTGTTGTGGACTGTTGCCTTCCGATCTGGAGTGCTCAGGTTCAAAACCCGCCACGTACCAATGTCTTTTAGATTTTTTGAAATTATAATATAGTTAATAATAATATTAAAAATAATATAACTTTCGGATAATGTACGTTTATCCGACGCTCTTACGGTGAAGGTAAACATCGTGAGAATACCTGCGAACGCAAGCAAAGAAATTCAAAGGTTGTGCGTGAAGTCGGCCAATCCGTACTAGGTCCGCGTAGATGATTAAGGCCTATACACCCTTTACGGGTAATCTCGTGCCCCTCGGTGGAGACGGTTAATGAGCTGATGTAATGATAATGTCCACTAATGAAATAAGCTTCTCAAAATGACTATCAGACCCAGCACCGGTCGGAAGCTATATGCATCCAGGGGCCCGTAACCTTCCTCAGTTCATCTATTCATCTTGAAAAGATGATAATTCCTTGAAATCATGGTATCCCACGTATTGTTAAAGGATTGACCCAGTTTGAAACATCTTTATTGTTTACCGGCATTTCGTGTGTTACTCGAATACTCCTCACATACGAACAAACTCGCTTGGTTAATTTATATGTTTCTGCGCAGACAACAAATGAAGCTACTAATTGGTTAGAAAAGGTTAGCTGTTCTATTTAGGATTCTATTTTACATTTGCATTGAGTTCTATTATAGTTTGCAACTATTATAATTAAGACTTGTTTAATTAGTTATAGTTCAGTTGTGTTTTGGAACAAGGCGTGGTAGTCGGCGATTTTTAAATAATTTAATATGTCATTCATCAGATGCTCATGCCTGCATCATATTTATTAACGTTTTTAATTCCAAAGATACGTTACGGTGATCAGTATTTTGATTGCCTGCATGATCTTATAGACTAAGGAGCCATTCAACTAGCAAGATTCGTGCTCCTGCCATAATAACAAAAACTTTATTAGGTATTAATATAGGAAAAAGCATGGAAGGAAAATCCAAAATACTTATATGTATTACTAAGGACTTACCGTTAGCTTTCTTACAAAGTTCATGTATAAGAGGTTCATTTCAAAATTGCGTACCTACGAAGACCTCGTTTGTTTGTACAGTGCTCTGGGGCGGATTCCATATGAATAATTCAAATCTTGTGTTTCATACGAAATACTCAAATCTCCATCAAACAACGTACATAATTTGTACTTAACTATAGAGCAATTAGATTTTTAAAATAAAATTTTATTAAAAAATACGCCAGTACAGAAATAAGGATGAAAATATATTTATTAAAATTTTTATTATGGTTATTTTTTTATTAAAGATATGATGTTACAATACAACTAAAAACAGACAATTTGAATTGGAGATATTCAACTCAATATTAAGGTATGAGGATTGAATCCACTGTAATGTATGTGCCAGAATAAAATCTGACATAAAGTTACATCACTACCTGACCCGGTGAACTTATATATGTGACACTATTTTATCCACTAACATTACACAGCGCAATTTTGGCCCCAAAGATAAGCGTGAAAACTGTTTTATGGGTACTAAACAACTGATAAACATACGTGTATAATATTTTTTTGTTAAGTTAACAATCAGATATTAATAACAACAGTCATACAAGTTTAATAAACACAGCAATTTTTGAACACTGCCAGGGACGAACCCGGAGCCCTTGTTCAGCAGCCGACGTCTCAACCTTACACCCAAAGGGTCACCAACCTTATTTGCTTTATAAACCTATGGCCGACTTCGTATGCATGATATAGTTAATCTGTGTTAACCGTAAATTCTAGGCGAATTTTTTTATGTCATATGTAAACGGGACGGCTCAGGTGCGCTCACCTATGGAAGTAATATGCTGACACCCTGACCGATGACCAGATGCAGTGTTGAAGGAAAAACAGTAGGTAAAACTGCGATATCTTTTAAAGATATTCATTGAAATCGAATGATTTAAAGGGCATTTCGTTTAAATTATATTCTCGTTATGAATATTTATACGGGTCACCTGAAAACTTTATAGCAGTTAGTTAGCAGTACACATTAGTTTGAAGCTGTGAATTAAAGTCAATAATGTGATGCCTATTTATTGTTAAACTTTGACATTTTACTGGAAGAATTCCTGAAATCGATTTAACTAATCGAACTAATCCAATGATATCAAAGGTAAATTAATGAATAATTATTTTTTGTATAAAGGTTTGTAAGGCGCACAATAGATCACGGTCAAGTCAATCACGTTGTAAAGCGTCCAACTGAACAGGATAAACTAGCTTTGGCGACCTTCCAACACCGTGCTAGTCCATTACCTTATTTGGCAGGTATACTATGTGGCGACAGCAATGCGAGGTCTTTAATAATTTTAAACAAATATGCTCATTATCAAACCAAAATTATATCGCATCTTCCGCTGTAATTGCCAATTTTTTTATTTTCCCTAGTTCAAAACTAAGTAATATTCCTTTTCTTTTTCACATTTTTTCTTTTCTGTTACGAAGTGAATGTTCCTGTGTACGATATATTATTCATTAATAATTAATAAAACAAGAATTGTTCATAGTTTGGTAACAGAATCAAAATTTAAAAATATGGAGGCGTTAGTATTCAAATATTGTATAAAATAAAGAAAAAAAAAAAAATACCGACATACGATCTTTTAGATCTAATAAAGCCAGCTTCTCATAAAATTGGTTTTAGTTCATTAACATATTCATAGAAATATTATAAAGGACCAAGAATTTCTCAAAGTTGATCTTAACTTGGTCGTCTGGCACGCTTCAATAGTTTTCTGATGAACTTATGTACCAACTATTTTCAAGAAATTTGCTTTAACTTGGTCGTATTATTTGTGTGTATTTTAATCTTTATAAGTAACAATTTATATTTCAGCCCTCCGGATGAATAGTAAAAAACTTGACCTGATCCACATGTTTGGGTCATTGCGATGACTTGTTCAGGTAGCTGGTTGCCTATGCATATTGTCGTCTGGAAATCGGTGTGCGTAGAAGTCTTTTTAAAGATATTGTTTCAGCCGCGGGATTTCGGATCAAACTCTGTCCTATTTTGTTTAACAATGCTCGCATTAATTTACTCTTGTGCGTATATTGCTTTCTGTTCTCTAGCGAGTAAACAAGTCGTACTTTATAGTGTACTGAAATATAATAGAAGCTGCCATATTTATTAAATTTTATTTGCGTGCAGTCGTCATATTTCAGAGGACATAGAAGCTGTCATAAAAAGTTGTTGATATTCTCCTTGCTCCTGACCCTATGGGAGACCCCATATGCCGTAATTTGACTAATAGCAAGTGCCCTCATCCCGAAAAACAGAAGTGATAACACTCCTATTTCACGGGATGATATCTGGCACTTCCTACTTAGACGACTCATTACCGAGTCTACTACCTAGCAAATACGCCTAGAGAATCCTAGAGTGGGAATTGAATTTCAGCCTAGGGTGTTCAACGGAGAGTAAGGTAACTTTTTTGGAGGTAAGCGACTTAGCATGTTATCAATTATATCAGTCATGGAATTCATCGATAGCACCACAGACATCCGAAATACAATTAGACTGGACAAGCCGCTAAGTTTATAGGCAGTCCAGTGTCGTAATTTCTTTTCGGTTCTTACCTGTGAAAAGTATTATATTTCTGGGAGAGTTTACTGATTCATTGCGATGATGGCATGTTACTATTGCACAGGATGGCATTTTGGAAAAAAACGTAACTTATTCTAATATTCGTGCGTCTTGATTCGTCTCCAGAGCGTAAACTGCGCCAGCCAGTGTATGCTCGTTGAGCTTACATTTGTCGCAGTTTAAACGCGCTTGCCCCATCTCCTGTATTGGAAATCTGTGGATAGCACTGAATCAGTTTCGGTACACTAAAGCCTTATTCGACAGGAGCTACAAACACTTTTCACTTTTAAATATCATTTGAATAACAATGTATTATGGTTAGATGTAATGTTTCACAGTTACCACTGTGACTGTACATCTTGAAATGCCGCTTGATGTCTGAATGACTAAAGCTGGTGGCAGATTATTTGTGTAACGTTCTCTGACCTGTTTGATTTTACTATTACCTATTTTTCAGTAACCGCAGACCGTAACTTTGAAGAACGGAATCATGGTTCTTTTAAAATACATAGTCAGGAGCGCGCAATGTCTTAACCAAACTGGAAAAATGCAATGAGGGACAATTACTATGTGTTCACCCCATGGCATTAATATCCACGGTAGTTGTAGGTACGGATCGTTTGCATCCTAAGGTTACTTGGAAGGAATCGCCTTGTGCGATCAGGCCGCCCATTGTACTTAATATGTATTTAAGTTTTTTTGTGAAAGTGCAATTAAGTATGTCATGTATATGAAACGATGAGGCTACGATTGATACCCACAGAGGCGGTTTAAATTAAATAATGATGTAACAAACACAACGCATTGGATGAAAATCAGTGTTGCATATCCGACGATCAAATATCCTTTATCATGTCTGTCATTGATCGCGACAATAAAAAGTCAACAAGACTAATGCTCGGAGCGCTTTCCTTCTAAGTACCAACTGAATGTCAGCTGACCGATAAAAAGCACTAGTTTTTTTTACTCGACCGCAGCATTCGAGTGACAGGAACGTCTTCAAATGCTGACTCATGACCGCGGGTTCGTCGCACCCATACAAAGAATAACAAAACGACTGAGAGCGGGGGTGGTTAGACAATAAATCAAGGATACGTCATAAATACTACTCTCCCCGCCACGGGATACGGTCGAGAATCGTGACGTTGTCGATATCGATAGTTGCTTTGTATTAAATTAGCATTTTAAGTGACATTGTTTATTCTTGGATACCGTCTACGAGTGTCACATTTAACTAAGTATAAAAGTACAGTAAAATAAATCTACATAATATAAAGTACGAACACCGGGACCTATTGTTTTATACATCTAGGGATGCAGAAATACGTAGTAAAATATTCAACAGTTAAAAAAATTACCATCTATGATACTTCCATGTAGCCGATCGGTTGTAAAGGCGGCCGTTACAAGGTAAATCAAACAACCAACAATACTGAGTATAATAGTTACTCCATAGTTTTTATATCTGACCTGGGTTAGTGCTCATATTTTAAAACAAAACATTAATGAAACAACATTTCAATCAGACATTATCGTTGTAGCCTATAAACTCAACTCAATGACTTCGCCTAATGATTTCCACGCGTTCCAACGTTCATTTTAGACTTTTAATGGCGTCGAAAACACATCTTATAAGAATCATTAATATTGTCACCTTTGAAAAATTATGTCACAGCTTTAATTAAACAATACTCGTACACTCAATTACGAGAATACTCATATATGGATGTAAAAAAACTTTGATAAATTTAATTTAATCTATCGATAAACACTGTTGTGCATTTCGTATCCCTAACGAGTATCGCATTTTCCAAGTCATAACGCGTGATTCCGTAATGCAGTCTTAGAAATGCGGTTCTATTACAAGAGTGCGAATTCGTCGTGGGGACTTTAACGGCATCTTAGGAACCTCTGAATCGTGCGCAATTAAGTTTAGAACTCGTATTTTCTAATAAAGTCATCAAGGGGTGAGTGAGGATTTATTTGATTATAGGTTTCCGGTTATTTTGTCATTGTTATATAAATAAATATGACAACAGCTTAAAATTCAATTATTCATGGGCAAAATAATTATACCTTAGAACTATTTTAATCATTAAATAAAATCGTATTTGCAGCAAATAAGATTTTTTTCCAAAAAGAAAGAAAAGATAGCCTTATTTGAAATCTAAAAATTCTTTATTTAATTTACATATTTCAAAGGCCATAGCAGTTACGCTTATTTTATCTCTTTCAAACCTTGGTTAGGTCCACCAGTTAGGTTATCACGAATCTAATCTTCACGTCTCGAGCATTCTGCATTATTTATAGTCTCTTTTCTATCTTCTAATAAATAACCAAAATAAATACGAGTAAACGCTGTCCACATCGAAAGAATGTGTTTAGACCCAATGCAAACTCACAAAAGAATTCGATATCCAAATATAAAAATATTTAAAATTCGAATTACATTCTCGCTTAACGTTGACACCCAATCACGATATAATTGATAGGAAATCTGCACTAGTATAAAATATAAACGATCTAAAGTCATGAGTTTGTCATCTTCAAATTTCATGCATGATCAGCAATGCTTATTGCTATATTTGGAGTCGGGCACAATATTTTGCTCACCTTAACTGAATCGGCTGGCCCAGATATAGCCAGCGGGCTGTGTCTAATCCGTCGGGACATGGAGGGTGCAAAAATACAACCCCCGTGCTCCTCACTCGCTGTCATGGAGATATATGTGTCAAATTGTCGAGATACGTACGGTTTTTGCTGCGTATTTGTATGAAAAATAGTAATAAAACTCTAAAAGTCGGAACATATCTTTTAGAGGTGTATTCTACCTGTTGTACCCCTGTGGTCTAGTGGGATTTTTCCCAGTTTGTTTGGGACATTGCGGCTGTATCGCCTGAAAAGATAGACGATTCCGTCCTTTGAACAAAAACGTAAATCTTAAAACTGGGCCGTAATAAATTGAAAAATAGTTACAATTTGATTTCACTTCCTTGTGATATGTACCACAAGAAAGGGCCCCTACTAAAAGTTCAAGTTCTGATTGGTCATCTTAAGGTAATAGTAAAAACCTTAACTGGCCTAACTGTTGACCATTTTGATAATATTACTCACATTACCACTAGCTCACATACTAACAATTATGATTGATAAAGTTACGTCATTGCAAATATACTTTAATTTTGAAGGGTTCTATCTCACCTACTGGTTGACTAATAATACACTTTAAATTTGATAGTTTTGTTAAAAGAAAAAACCGAACTTCTCTATTTATGTTTCAGCTTGGTTAAAATTAAGATTGGCAGAACTCAAGTCTGAACTTAGGTTTAAGCAACGATGGCGAGATGTCTTAAACGAAGCACGAAACCTCATCTCATTTCATACAAATTCCACGTTGTTTGAAGACTGCCACAATCTACTTTTCGACATCCGGGGCACGAATAATTGATAAGTAAACAAGTTTCATTATTTTATCCATCAAAATATTAAAATTGACAACACAAAGTATGATCTTCATATATGGTTGTGTTGCTACCTAAGCAATAAGGCCATCTATGTTGTACTTGTATTTTGTTTGTTATCTGTTGTGTTATATCATTTGTTACGTGCAATAGTATTTTTTATCTTTATCTTTGTACCTGGTTCATGAAACCTACCTAAATATTTAATGAAGGAAAACATCGTGAGGAAACCTGCGTACGCCAGCGAAGAGATTCAAAGGTTGTGCGTGAAGTCGTCCAACCCGCACTGGGCCCGCGTGGATGACTAAGGCCTAAACACCCTATACGAGTAGGCTCGTGCCCCTCGGTGGGGACGTTTAATGAGCTGATGATGAAACGTGATAATTTTGCTCGATATCAATAATGTCATATGAAATATTCACAAAATACTTAGCAGTGTGCATATTTATTTTATTGAATAATTAATTTTATCTTATTTACACATTAAATCTAATAAATAAGTATCTAAACAAGTAAAATGTTTAAAATTCACCATATATTGAGCTTTGTACGATATAGTTATGCTCACATATTAATAAATAAATATCCACTGACATTCACACAGCGCCATCTAGCCCCAAGTTAAGCATGAAGCCTGTATTATGGGTATTAAACAATTGATAAACATACTTATATATATTTTTTGTCAATACATACATATTATAAATAGAAAACACCTAGACCATTACAAACAGACATGTTCATGCACACAAATGTTTGTACTGCCCGGGGATCGAACCCGGAACCCTTGGTGTTGCAGTCGACGTCTCAACCGCAACACCAAATGGGTGTCAAATTTTTTTTTCAAAATTGTATTGATTTAATATATTGTGGCCGACGGGGTGGGCATAGGTAATCCTAATACCTTAATAAGGGTTGTCACCGAGTATCGATTATTTGCTTTACCTAATAGAGCGCTCCCATCGCAACATGGGGAGTGTATTAATTTTATTTGCTCAACCAAAACAAGGGCGCTGATCCCTTTTCAATTAAATTCATCTGAATATCCCGTAGCTTTTTGCTCTGTTTTGGGCAAATCGAAAATTCGAAACATTGTGGTATAGGGATAAAGTAAACGCTCGATACCGGAATGGTGTACGAATAATTGAATAACTTCAGATGGGCCCAGTGGAATTGTTTCGGAGTTGCCTATTTGGCCTGCTAGGGCAATAGATAAAGTTACTTGTTATAAAACTGGGAGCCTTTGCACCCTGGAGATTATTAGGAGCAATTGTTTGCCCAACGGACTCTTGTGAGCCACAGAACGATCAGACGGATGAAAGTGACCCAGAAGTTTAATGAAAGTCATTAAATTAAATCTATACAATCCGATCGTGTTTTGTTCGTAGTAAAAGGAATCGAGTAAATACATTACTGAATTATATTTTAATATTCCCCGTGTGGATATGTTATTTTAAACTCCAGTGATCCCAATGCAGCGTACACAATGTAGTTGAGGATTTATTACAGAAAGAAGTGACATTATTAACACAACTTATAAAGCAAGCAAAATTATAAATGAAGGCTTGAGAAACCAGTAGGATAAAATCCTTGCAGATGACATAATCCATGATCTGCCCTAGTAAGTCATCATCATATATATAATAGCACGAATAACATTGAAATCTGCTGCTCGCCACCTTAACCAGGTGATTTGTCTATTTGGTTTCCCGATACGTGGACACATTCTAGAACCTAAAGGTAAATAAATATAGTTGATAAATATCGTTTGTTATCGTTATCGTAGGAAAAAATAAATGTATCATTTCATCTAACTCATAAATAAATAACAATAAAAAAGCTGTATGTAATGAATTATGTATTTGGGTACATATACAGAATGTCTACATTTCAATGTTCCACCCTAAAATAAATTAATGTCTACAAAGAAAAATTATATCTTCATTTACTTATTTATGTCCAATTTCCATTGTATCAGTCCCATATTCCAAAAAAATACATTTTTACCGGAGATAATAAGAAAATATGTACTTAAAAATCACTACCGTTCCCTGATTCTTTCTAGTGTTACGAGAAAAAGTTATGTTAAGAAGTTATCTGATCTCAATCTTATCCCTATATGAGTTACGTTTATATTTGATTTGTGGTACGGATTCCTAAAATATTAACGTTATTCAAACCTTTATAAGTTTCCTTATTCCTTCGAATCTTTGGTGTTACGTTTCTCGCATTCATATTTTATTGATGAAATGTAACCGAACTTTTACAGTTGGAATAAAGTTTATTTCCGTACTCTCTAATATGAGATTCTCACAGCGGATATATTAGCGTACTCCGAAATTATCGTAAAAGAAAGCGTCAATCGTATTATTAATTCCATAATTTTAGTACAGTTTTAAATTGCACAGTGCCATATAGTTTGGCTCAATAAGCCAGATTCGGTGTAACGTTTTAATGCACCATTAGCTTTACTTTCACTGGTTTCACTCGGATTACGCGGTCAGGAGGCAGACATTAAATGAATTTAACTGTCCATATTTTTGTTAAATCTGGCATCGGTATCTGATAACACCGTAACTGTATCGAGCTAATGAAACCATGTAACAACGTAACGGTGATTTAGACCGTTGCAAGTTGGATTTTGTAAGAAATAATTGAATTTTTGTCGCGAAATCGTAATGCTATTAGTTAGGTCTTATTGAGCGAGCATGAGAGTAATATCACGCTCCATTATGCTTCCGATGTGACGATAGAAATATTCGCCGGGGCTCATTATGATTATTAATGATATAGTCTATATTTTGTTCCTATACTTTTTCAAGTGTAAATAAAACTCACGGAATAAAAACAGAGCTGCAGCGAAGAATATCCTAAATTGTAAGCCATTGTTTTTATCAACAAAATTGTGCCCGATTTAATGGACATTGGCTTAGTTGTCAATAAGGCTAATATTGGTCATCCTCAGAACATCCCGTGTTTTGAGACCTAACTAGCGTCTAACCGATGACCCCTTTGTACTACGTAACTGAGGTTTGTGGGTTTGAATTCCTCTAAATTGATGGTGTGAGTTAACCGATAATAATTAACACACGCCCACTTCTTGGGATATACATTTTTTATGTTCCTTTATGGAAGTCGATCCGTTATCGCAGTCCTCTATTGTAAGTTATGTTTAGATTGACCATGTTTTGTTAATAAATAAATAATGAAATTAATAATATTGATGAAATTCGTAATTAGGGATATGCTACAATTTAATTTGATAACCGATTAGGTGTTATGGTTGAGTAGGTTAAACCTTTGTGTGGCTAGTAAAACATTTGAATCCATAAACCATAAACATGACATTTGTCAATTATTATTACTTACATTTTTCGTTTCATTTGTATTTTATAGTTAAAGTTAGCAGCTCAGTTTAGGCTTAGATACAGCTGTGGTAGGTATTGACATAGGTACCTACATTATACATGTTATTTTTTCCTATTTATTAATATTTGGGATATAAATCATCATCATCATCAGCTCATTAAACGTCCCCACCGAGGGGCACGAGCCTACCGTATAGGGTGATTAGGCCTTAGTCGTCCACGCGGGCCCAGTGCGGATTTGACGACTTCACACACAACCTTCGAATCTCTTCGCAGGCGTGCATGAAGGTTTCCTCGCGATGTTTTCCTTCACCGTAAGAGCGTCGGATAACGTACATATATTTTCGAAAATTCGAAAATACATTGGTACATGTCGGGATTTGAACCTCAGCCCTCCGGTAGGAAGGCGACAGTCCACACCACTGAGCCACCGACGCTCTATAAATATTATAGTATAATTATTATTACTATTTATTTATGTTTCATGCAATGTTAATACATATATTTTTTCTTCTGATAAACAAAGAAAAATAACTTACGTAAAATTAGTTCAAATTAAAACAAAGGAAAATCGCCACTTATATAAGAATGTATTTAAACCCTAAAGATAATTCAGGACGGTTTTACACAAGAATTGTGTGCGATCTGCTATGATTTATCTGTAGGGATGGTCGCACAGAGTTTGCGGTTACTGTAGGAGCTAGTGCGGAATTAGATAATGCGATTATTTATTGCTTCAGTTATTTTAAATGTTGTTATTATAAAAAATCTATATTATCTAACAACACATATACATCCATAAAGTCACTCCAAGTGAATATTCATTGGCAATCTCTCTGTTCTCACTATGGCACTACACTTCACTGAAGGACATTTAGTATCAGATGTTCTTATCCTTACCCGCCTTCGCTCATCCAGCATTCACCGGCAACCTTGCGCAAGTCTTCGGTCTATCGGACCAAAAGACGCCCTACGCTCTTCTGTCTAGAACTTCATGCCCCAAAGGTTATCGGTCACAGGTCAACGAGACCGATCTCTTACCACTTTAACATGCTGATCCAGCGAACTATGTCGGTTACTTTGCTTCTCTTACAAACATCATTTCTATTGTTTCGCGTGAAAGTGATAGTTTTTCGCGTTGTATGTGAACCACAACCATAGTCAGTGTCCATCCATATCTCAGCTGCCCAAGTATTAACTAGTCGAAATATTGATTAAGGCGGTTCTGAATCCCTGCAAACTCTTCCGGAGGTAAGAATTATATTCTCCATTGAGGTTGTCGCCTTCTTTCGATCCGGTACAAGATACTTAAAGCACCATCAATTGTTTTCTTACAAGTACTAGGGAAATATTATCACCTTGTCTCATTCTTCGACGTTGGTATTTGGGTGTGTGCAAAGTGCAACGCTTACTAGAGTGAGCGTGCGAATATTCTTACGCTTGAAATATTTCGATAGTAAGAAGCCATCACTGCGCTCGCCACATGCCCGATAATTCGCAGTTTTATATAGCAGTATATCAGCTGTCAACAGTAGAAAGTCTATACAAACCAGACTTTTAATTAGCGTAATAGAACTAGCTCTCACGCTGATAATTAAGTTAAGAAGACTACCATAATTATAAAGAAGAGTATTCAATTCTCAGAATAATCAGGATTCGATCTGCAGTCACTAAAATGTAGAAAGTGAACCTAGGATTCCTCGAACCAATTCACCATAGACCACTATCGTGAAATTGAATTATAATTAAAGTTGCTATAATGATACTTTCCTAGGCATCATCTTATAAGTAACTGGGCTATATCTAGGTTTTTGGTTTCATACGCTTTTCATGGAAAAATCATATGTATATTGTTGCCATTTCAACTATTTGTCGTAAGAGGCGATCTGTGTGTGTGTCTTCACAAATTTAGATATGTTTACAAAAGTAACGTATAACATCATCCTCCATCTAATCCAGGCACGTCCAACTGCAGAGCACAGGCATTCACAAACAGCATGGCTATGGGAAGAGCTGAGAGTAATTTGCCTTCGCCTCTTGCTCGATGAAGCTGTAAAAGCCATCTGCGGCCAACAGCAGTAGTCAGTCAACATCGTGCCATAACCCACCACGTAGGCCCAATACGGAGTGTTAACGAATACCACAATAGATTGCCGATCCCAATGGCTTAGCTTGCAGAAGTACGGAATATTACGAGATAATTAGTTTAGGGCTGTCGTCCGATAGGCAACAATTATTGTAGTTGTTGCTGATCTGGCGTGTTTGTTGGCGTCTCTACGTCATTTTTTTTTATAACATAGGGAGGCAAACGAGCATGCGGTTCACCTGATGGAAAGTTCACCGCCGCCCATGGACATTTGCAACAGCTGAGGTCGCAGGGATGCGCTGTGGCCTCATTGTGTCGGAATGTAATCTATGTTCCTATTGGTAACACTGTATTTAAAAAAAAATACTTTAAGTGATTTCTATGTTTTATATTATGTTTGTAATGAATACTTATTAAGTATTATGATACTAAAGCACTCACTTTTGTTTAATATTGTATAACTGTAGTTAAAAAGAGCGGAGTCACCTGACACAGGCATATACTTGCTTAAAAGGTGACTTTGACCTTAATTAATAAAATGTAAACTTTCTTTGAATGAAAATAAATATTTTTAATTTTTTTTTCAACTAATGAGTATCGTAAAATTTCACTAAGTGATTCTGTTGGGCTTAACTTTTTATGCTGAATCACAAAAATTCTTTCAAACTTAATGAAGGCTTTCCACCCATCTTGCTCTATCAGTGAGATACGGACTTTATGTACTCTTATTACGTATAGCGTAAATGTGCTGTTTATATACCCCTTTGCATAGGTTTGAATCTATGTCCCTATGATGATTTTCGTAAATGTTTTCAATTCAGATTATTGAAAGTAGAATTATCTCCTATTCAAACATGAAGCATGAATTTACGGTTTTCTGAATAATTGACGCGTTCAATCAATTTTAGGTTAGCTCTTTGCCTACTGTTACCCGCGACGAAAATAAATTATTCATGTTCAGACCGTTATCAGTCACGAGAACTAGACCTCCAAGGCCTCGTAGTGATCTATACACATTAACTTTGACTGTAAATAATGACAATAAGCAACATTTGTACCTACTGTATAGAATACAAATGAAGAAGATAAGATAACGTTAAAAAAAGTTTAAATTAAATATATAGGGATAGTTCTAGGATGAATCTTATAAGACTCAAGTCAGCATGATCAGATAAGGTTCTGTTAAGGTTTTAGTGAGTATCTAACACGCTTATACTCAATATCGGCGGATTTATCTGGTTGCGGTTTGGGATCTCTTATTATTGTAAACAGATTAAATATACTCACTGTTTATATTTTCTGATCAGATAACTGTTATGAGGAGTAATTAGGACTACGATTATTTCGCCGACGCGTTATACATTGGATGTTTAACCGGGATTTCAGTTCCACTTAGTGTTGTCAGGTCCGATTTGTTTTAAATCGGGACACGATGTCACAAAAACGGGATTTGAGATTACAGACCGGGACAGGTAACAATAAGAAATCTGATGTGACGTTGATGACGTGCCATTTTAAATTTGACATAAATGTAATAGTTGAAGTAATGTATTTTTTAATGAAACATCTTATTTTCTTTTTTAATTAATCGGGACATTAAGTGTCCCGATCTGGGCGCATCCTGTGACCCTTGAAAATCGGGACGTCCCGCGCAAATCGGGACACCGGGCAACACTAGTTCCACTCTACAGCATATTGCAGTTTTTACATTATTTTCTCGATTTAACTATTGAATTTTAAATAAATGAAGTAGGTACTTTTAAGATGTTGTCTAAACAGTTTGTTTCAAAATGATTTAGGAAGGCAATCATTTTCTAATTTTCCAGGACATCGCTTACTAACCTAATAACGATATTAGCCTAGTAAACTGCAAGCGACTAATTTCGATCCGTGCAAGAGGACTAGCCGCGCTACTAGGTATGCAACGCATTTAGTTCCGAGACTTGCCGTCGAATGCGGTGATAGCCAACGAGGTGTGTCTAACTGCGTGAGCTCGTGTCGCTTTAGTCGCGTCAGTACCGCTTGCGCTCGTCAAGATCGGACGTACGTATCCCTTTGTCGCCTTTATATTCACAGCGCGAAACAAGTTTCACGCTTTAGTTCTTTCTTAATAAAACTTTCTTACTGATTGGCATCATGGACTATAGTAACCGAGTGGATAAAACATTATTCAAAGTATGTTTGTCCTCTTAAAACATTTTTTGTGTTGTTTGTGATTATCTTTATCGAAGAATTGAGTACGCGAAGGTGTAACAAGAACGCAAGTGTAATTGTTTATTGTTTTGAGACAAAAGACATTCCGTTGGAAATTCGGCTTTTCTGTTTTATTATATTTTTGTGAGGACGCAAACGAATATTGTGTTGAAAAGAGACAAGATGCGGTCTCATCGAGTAGGAGCGACAGGTGTGACGGCTTTAGCGG
>PQWD01013687.1:0-11501 GCA_019425675.1 Leucinodes orbonalis | reverse complement strand
CAATAGATTTTCGCCTTTTTTCTCGGTACATTGCATACTTCGAGGTTATTGACGGGCTTGCTGTTCCATTATATCGAGTTTTAAACTAATAAAAAAAATATATACATAATAATTAAAAGTATAATTAATTTTAATTATTTTATTTAGTTATTATATTTTTTTTATTTTAGTTATAATATTTAATTTTTGAGGTTTTTAGTTGTTAGTAATAAATAAATTCATTTCACTTAACATAAGAAAATGTATAAAGAACTGTTGTAAAACAACATATTCAATAAGTAATATGTTTATTTTTTATATTTCTCAATGTAAACTACTTTTTATCTGTGATTAACAATAAAGTAATATTGATTATTGATTTTTTGTAGGGATTTCAAATACTACTTATTAATCGGGCTTTCTTTCCACCAAAAGCACTATTAAAGTATTAACTATACAAAGCTCTACGGAAATAAGAATTTGACTTTGAAATTATATATAAAAGATATAAATCTGTAATGTTCATTGTATGCAAAACGCAGTTCTACCAGAATTGTGTCCCGAGTGCCGTAAGTAATTGTATATTCTCGTAAATATCACAGATAATACTGTTCGGTGTCGCAAGTCATATTGGATAGGTCACAGTGTTATTTATTCACAACATATACTAGCTTTTGCCAGCGGTTTTGGTCGCGTTAAGAACTATTATTTTTCATCCGGTATTTTATACTTTTACGAGTGAATTTTATCAAAATCCTCGCTATAAGGTATACTTTCCTCATAGTAGCTTTATGCATGCAAAGTCTCAGCCCGATCAGTTTAGAATTGACAAATATTTTTACAAACTTTCATCCCCTTATTTATCCTCTTGGTTGTAGAATTAATCAAAATTATTTCTTGGCCGACGTCTACGTCATAACATCTACCTGCATGCCAAATTTCAGCCCGATCCTTCCAGTGGTTTAGGCTGTGCGTTGGTAGATCACTATATCAGTCACCTTTAAGTTATAGAAAGGATTTTGATTAATTCTACTCCAAGGGGATAAATAAGGGATGAAAAATAATACCTCCTTACGCGAGCGTAGCTACGAGCAAAAGCTTGTTACGTACGCCAGATATCCCGGTCCTCCGCTTTTCTCATCCAGAGAGTTATATACATATTTGCTTAATTCTGTAATAGCACAATCAAAAGTTATCACTTGCAGTCAGTTAACTAGATAGTTATGCATTTGTTAAGCGGCAAGTTGCATAGATAACACCTAATATAAGCCAAGGATAACTAAATTTGTAAAACGAAAACATCGCTAAATTAAACAACTGATAATCGGACTGCGTAATACCACAGATAATAAATATTCTATAGTAATACCTTATATTCCAACATGATCATCAACCTATAATCACTGCAAGGCACAGGCCTTATCTTTATCAGCTCATTAAACATCCCCACCGAGGGGCACGAGCCTACCCGTACGCGGGTGATTAGGCCTTAGTTGTCCACGCGGGCCCAGTGCGGATTGGACGCCTTCACGCACGACCTTTGAATCTCTTCTTCGCAGGCGTGCGTGAAGGTTAGGATGTTTTCCTTCACCGTAAGAGCGTCGGATAACGTACATATAATTTCGAAAATTCGAAAACAGTAGTACGAGGCGAGATTTTAACCTCAAACCCTACATGTTCATGCACACAAAGTTCGTACTGCCCGGGGGAGCCGAAACTCTTGGTGTTGCAGCCGACGTCTCAACCGCAACACCAAATGGGTCGTCAAGTGGGTGTTAAAGAAATGCAGTATTTTATATTTTTCTATAACGGCATGTGGTATTTTCTTTCTTCTAGAAAAGTATGTTCAGTATACAGTCATTCATCCATACAATTAACGCTCGATGTGTTTAACAAATAAACCTATGAATAAATATGAAGCCGGCACTTAACGCAGTTCTATGGCACTGGCACGGCTTGAAGAGAGTTATTGCAATTTTTCATATTAAAATTTATATTGATTTATTTATTTGTGTTAAAAATAAAGCCATGATGATTAATTATAGTGACTTATTTTAGTTTGCAATCATCAAAATCATCACATATCATCACCATGAGTAAGCTTAGCTTATACACCAAATGTTTCGGGTTTGAATCCTCGTAGTACAAATGTGCATTACCATAGAATAATTTTAGCTATGGTATTTTAAAGGTTTGTTTGGGACAGAACGGGACGGTCAGCTCACTCACGCTGGTAAGTGATACACGTGAATTATGACATATGCAGAGATGAAGAAGCTCAATAACAGGAAACAGTCATAATAATAAATAAATAAATATCCACTGACATTCACACAGCGCCATCTAGTCCCAAGTTAAGCGTGAAGCCTGTATTATGGGTACTAAACAACGGATGAACATACTTATATACTTTTTTTTTGTATATACATACACATTATACATAGAAAACACCCAGACCATTACAAACAGACATGTTCATGCACACAAATGTTTGTACTGCCCGGGGATCGAACCCGGAACCCTTGGTGTTGCAGCCGACCTCTCAACCGCAACACCAAATGGGTCGTCAAATTTTCCGTCAACACTGCCCATAACCCGAGACGACAGATGTTAGGTCTCTCATACCCGGTTATTTAAAAAAATATAACTGTCCAAAAATTTCTCAATAAACTAAGACCCGAGAATAACTTCAACAAGTTCAAGCCGAATACAGTTTATAAAAAGTAAGGGATCCCACAAAAAATATCGGCAGCCATGACAGGTGGTGGATACGGATATTCGGCGCGTGCGCACCGCTCGAGCAAGACTTTTGGGTCAGTCCTAACTTTTACACAGATGAAGACAGAACCACTGAACCGTAGCGAAACGAGAATATGTTTGTCACATTTTTTTTAAGGTAAAAATCATATAAAATCTTATTATTGCCTTCTGATCTGGAGGGTGCAGGTTCAAATCCCGCCACGCACCTTACGATGAAGAAACATCGTAAGAAATTCAAAGGTTGCTCGTGAAGTCAACCAATCCGTACTGGGCCGGCGTGGACAACTAAGGCCTATACATACGCCCTATAGATAGGGGTAGGCTCGTGCCCAGTGGAGACCTATAATAAGCTGATAGAAAAACACAGCCTAAAGTAATCCGGTATATCCGCACACTAATGTTTGTACTGCCCGGGGATCGAACCACCAATCGTCGGCGTAGCAGACGACATCTTGACCATTACACCACATGGGTCGTCAAAAACTATCCGTATAACAATAGTCAAACGTAATCTTGAAGTGGTTCATAAAGTTGTAAGTTCTTATTTAGTTTACGATCCATTCCCTGCTCAGTCACCGTAACAGCCTTGACGTATGAACTCGAGTTTGACTCGGGTTCACCAAACTAGTCCCTTGGAACCGTTCAATCTAGCCGGTACATCCGTTTTTGTATATTACGACTTTAAATACAATATAAATTTATCGTAATAAGTGGACGATTGAAAACGGTAAGGTGACTGAGGGTTATATGAGATAGACAAAATATACCATCGCGGACTGTGAACTGGTGTAGCGGTTGAGACGTCGACTACTAAACCAAGGGTTCCGGGTTCGATCCCCGGGCAGTAAATCATTTTCTATGTATAATATGCAACGACACTACAGCCTAGTGGTCGTTGATAATATGTATGTATTTACAAAAAAATATATACAAGTATGTTTATCCGTTTAGTATTTATATATATTTCGGAATGACTTATCACTGTTGGCGGAAGGTGGCCTTCGCAGCTTCACCGGACAATTGGCGAGCGCAGATGGCTTTCAGCCCAAAAAAGTATGCAACGAGCCTAAGGGTTTCCCAGAGTGGGACGCAAACCTCGGCTTAGGGCGTTGCACGGGGGGCTCGGTAACCTTGTGTATGTTTGGGGAGAAAATCGACCGGGTACGTGCCCGTAACGCCAATTGGGAATGGTCCAGCTAGGTAGACCTTTTTAAGGATAACTATACTGTAGTACCTACATTACTTTATCTTTTTTTATGTTATAAGTGTACAGGACGGTCTGGACGCTCACCTGATGGTAAGTGATACGCCAGACCATGACAGAGCGGCATTAAAGGAGACCAACAACTGATAGTAATTATCCTCCATTAATGCCGCACTGCGCCCGTCACCCGAGACAACAGATGTTAGGTCTCTTATACCCGGTTTCACTAGCTACAGTGCCCTCATGCGGAAACACAAAAGTGCATAACACTCCTGTTTCACGGGATGTTATCTAGCACTGCGGTGGTACCTACCTAGACGACTCAGTATCGAGTCTACCACCTAGCAAATCTATATCGCAATTTCCAGCCTGTGTTTGAAATATAAGAAGAATGTGTTTATAGCTGTGGTTTTTAGTTATCTCTACATATATCTCTATCTGGTAACGAACCCAGAACCCTTGGTGTAAGAGCCGATGTCTAAACCATTCCAGCAAAATAACAAATTACAATTAATTGCGTAGTTTTTAGGATATAATTATGTAAAACGATAAACAGCAGTAAGCGACCTTGTTTCACTTTTTTAAGGCAATTTAATTTTGTTTGTATTTGGAGTGTAGACTGCGTGAACTGCGTCTTGGTATCATAGCAGAGGATGACGTTACCCCGATGGACTGACGTATTGCGAAAGTTCGCTGGTGGAGGCTGGTTATCCAGGCACAATTCCTCATAGAAGTGAATGACTGAAAGTCAGGCGTAAAATATATTCAACACCAGCCCATGGACCAGCATCGTATTTAACAAATAAATATACCGACCACAAATCAAAAAAAATAATTACCTAGGTAAATAGAGTTTAAAAACCTTACGTAAAAATAACTTTATTGAATGTAAACATAAATTAATTCAAATAATAAAAACTAAGAAACCTACAAAACGTAAAGTGTCCCAGATCACTGTCCCTAGTCTGTGACACGGTACCCATAAGGCTGGCAACATTCCGGTTGTATAGCCAAACTTAAACGTTGACCAAGAAAGGCACCTACTCGCCTGTCACCTGTATACTCGGCTATACGTTTTACTAAATCCCTAATCCTTACGTAATAAAATATATCTACTGCA
Organism: Leucinodes orbonalis; assembly: GCA_019425675.1. Lineage (NCBI taxonomy): Eukaryota > Metazoa > Arthropoda > Insecta > Lepidoptera > Crambidae > Leucinodes > Leucinodes orbonalis. The sequence goes on along the minus strand of PQWD01013687.1, from coordinate 6,438 downwards.
GGTAATTTCACCCTAAAATTAAGGTAACCTACGCACGCTACACGCATAGAAGGATAAATTATTTTGTATGATTCAATTTAAAACTTCATTAAACTTTCCTCGTGCGTAAATTGGAAGTGCCATAAATTAAAGTTAGTTAATTTAGTACCCATGGATAAAAGTGAAGTTATTTTTTTATAACATCTCTTTCTCTTTATTCAACCTATCGCAGTCCACTGCTGGACATAGCTCTCCTTCATTTTGCGCCAGATATCCCGGTCCTCTGCTTTTCTCAACCAGCGCTTTTTTTTCCTTTTTTAAAACATAATTATAATTAATGAATTTGATACTTATACTGGCTCGAAAATCTCTTATGTAAGCACTTTCAATGCTTATAACACGGTACAGATAACATAATATTACCATGCCTAAAATTTCTTGTTACTTAGTCATATGTAGGTCATTGATGTAAGTGTGAGAGAAGAAATAAAGAAATATTATTGTTAATGTTATTACTAACAAACACAAGAATTATTTGATGTTAAGGAAGCAGTAAGAATACGAACCCGAATGCCGCAAGCTAAGTGGAAATCTAAAAAAATATGACATTTTCAGCAGAAAAACAGTGCTGGCAGTTACGAAAAAAGGCCCCAAAAAGGCTATTATCAGTTTTATGTGTTGGCTGCACCGTGTGATTGTGTCCGGTAATGCTAGAAGTGGGAGTAAACTAGGTTTACTCGTATTGCCTCAGTATTAACCAAGTTTCTTGGGTAAAGTCCGAATATTAAGTAAAATATATTTTAATTCGGGGTTTACCCATGCTCACCTAGGTCTAGGTCAAGCTTGGCTGATACTAATACCCGGATTAACCGGGTAAACCTAGGTTTACTCCACCTTCTAGCATTACCCGTAACATATCGATTAGATGTTTATTTAAACAGACATCTTAAGAATTAACGCGTCTCTCTTTTGAAAGGTTCCCTCGATTTCTCTGGTCCGCCGTCAGCAACCCCCGACTTCCTTATCATGGGACTACCTTTGAAATATCTTCTTTCCAACAAAAAAAAATCAGATAAGAATCTAACACTGACGTCATAGGTTTGTAGTGCTATAGAAAATGTATACAATAAGGCAAGATCATGTCTGTAAATCAACATTTTGTAGGTAGATCTGAATCCAACTTTTTCAAATTTATGATTTTTCAAATAAATATTTATCATTTTTACTATGTACCTTATATAATTAAAATAGCAGCGGTATAAACTTGCAATGTGATTGCTTAAAGTAAGATAATTAGTCGTTTTACAGATTTCATGAATTTTTTGCGGAAAAGTGTTTTTTTTTACTTATTCTTATTATCTATCAAGTTTGATTAAACTTGATAGATAATAAGAATAAGACACCTACCCGAAACAATTAATCAAAGTTTGTTTACTAAATATCAAAAATACTAATGCTAAAAAGCCGTAAGTTTATTTAAAATTTAAATGCATGTATAATAGTCTCAATCTATATCAAAAACTCACCTGGTAGTTTCCTTTTTATTACAAACAACACATTTATCTTGCCACAAACGAAATAAGTCAGTCACAGTCACTATTTTCGTATACTTAAGGTGCACACATGCACTAACGTCGAACCACTTTCGCGCGACTGACTGCGTTGAAGCGGCTCCAGTTTGTTTGGCGCGCGTTTACATACGCGCGAGCGAACGACTCCAGATGTTATACAAAACTTCAAACCAGATTAAATATTGTAGTATCAGGACAATATACTTATTTACTGTAATAAATAAACGTATCTGTAGATTTTATTAGATATTCTAAAACTCACTTTTAGCAGTACATAAAAAATATGACCCTGGGATATATGGGAGTAGGTTCTATATGAAGTTTGTCTCTGTGTTTAATTTAATTATGTAATGGAATTGAATCATAAAATCATAGGTTACTTATATGATGTATTGGTGTATAAATAAACGAAAAAGAAAGGCAAAAATCATGTTAAGGAGTAAAGTTGCAAATAAGTGCTCATACGTAGGATGTTAACATAAGTTTATTTCGATGGTGGTACTACCTCGGAGGAAAGAAGACTTTTTCCTTTTTTCCTCCGAGGGTACTACCTATATTTTCAGTTTGTGTTTACTTATTTCAAAATAGATTAAAATGTTTTTATGAACTTATAGGTGAGTAAATTAAATAGAATAGGTAATTTTTAAAAATCTGTTCAATACATAAGTTTTTGTTTTAATTAAGCAATTGAAGGAGTCTTAAACTTTGCGAAACATGATGATGTTGATGACGAGCAAATCCTAGAACGTAGCACTACGAATCCTCATACAAGGCGCCAATGTGTTTGTAACCAAGGGTACGTGCCATAACGGGGCAGATGTACGGCCTATTGTTTGTTCAACAACAACTCTACGCATAAAAAAATAACAATTTAAACTCTAAACTTAGGTGCATAAGGGTCATCTTCAATGTCAGGGTAGTACACACGGTCGCTTCTTATGCAACATAGCGTCAAAAACTATCTCAAGCTATTTTCAACTTTAGGTCATGGTGTCAGAGTCAGTTTATGTGTAATAATTTTAAGATGAACGATTATCAACGTCGAAACGTAGCGTTATGAATGAGATTATTGGGTCCGATTGTATGAAAATGTTAAGCGACACCTGGGTCACTAATACGAGTTTTAATATGTCATTTATTATTATTTTTGCTTTGATAGCGATAATAATTCATCCGTAGCCTATCTGCATAGTAGCCGCTTTATGGCCGATGGATCCGCCAAACCAAGAGTTTCGGCTTATGTGTTTTTAGGGTTCCGTAGCCAAATGGCATAAAACGGAACACTTATAGATTCGTCATGTCTGTCTGTCTGTCCGTCCGTATGTCCCTTTTTCTCCGAAATAGCACTACACTGTTCAGATTTTGACAGTGATATGTATTGCGTGAAGTGCTATTAGGTTTTACCAAATACTTGGACAAAATAATGTTTTAGGGGTCCCCATACATTGAACTAAAACTCAATTTTTTTCCATCAAATCCACACGTATTGAAGTTTCTTATGCATATATATTTTTTTATAAATTGAATAGTTTGCACGACAGACACTTCAAAGACGAAAAAAGTATGTCCTCCTCCCTAACTTCTTAACTGTGGGATAGATAAAATTAAATAAATATATATGATGTACATTACCATAAAATCTAACAGCGAAATTTGGTTTGAACAATTTTTAGTCAGTATTTTTTTTATACGTCATAAACGGTGAACCACTATTTTCTTCACATACTAAAGCTGTAGTATGGTGCCTAAGTAAATAAAAAATATTTAATATATAATATTTTATGTTACTCACTGCTGCAGAACTGTCCACGGCTGGTGCGACTCACATTTGGCCAATTTTTTCTTCTTACAGTGGTTGAAAAGTAGCTAAATGTGTAGTACAAGGTAGAGTGCTTGTATTTCAAGTAATGAATGCGTCCCCGTACTAACGGTGTGGTGCCTACCGATAGTAATTATTAGTTAGGTATAGCTGCCTACAATGTCGATTGTAGGCAGACTGCTAGATGATAGATCTCGGAGGGTCTAGTTCCTCCGAGTCATTATAGATGATGAGTGTGACCAGAGATGCAAGAACTAGAACTTAATACCATAGCTGCAGGAGCAGAAGGAAACTGGAATACAATACAATAGTTATTTATGCTTGCCTCTAATGGTTTTCTAATTTTCTATGTCTATACAAGTGTACTGAATAGGACATACTCATATGGAGGTATGACCGTAAATCATTATTTGAGTCTAATTAATTCAAACCAAATATATCCTATTAAGTTAAATACACGTAAACTCAGGATTTAAAAACGAAAATATTTTAATACTTTTTTTCTTTTAAACTTTAGCTGAACACATTATATGTTATTAATTGAATTTTATTGATGTATTTGATTAATTTTATTTTAACAGTTTGACTGTATAAATTCAGTTTGTTTTGCTAATAAATTGTTAATTAAAAACAACTACTGTCACAACCAGCTGAAATGTCACTGTCAAAAGTCTTGAATGTGTGTTTTGAAAAATGCCTAGCGCTTTTTCTGAAATTGACGATATTGAGGATTTAATATCCTCACAGGATATCACTCCTAAAGAGATACGCCAGTAGGAAAAATGTAAGCGTTAGATCTAAAAAACGGGAGAAGTCTGAGGTTGAGCCGGTAGAAAAAGTGATACTGGAGAGTGTTGTCCCAGGTAACCTACAAATTGTAAACATACACGAAATTTCTCTATATCCTCACAGATAGCACATATATATTAGTTAATTTAAAATTTTACCAGTATTCATGTTATCAATATCATATATTTATTCATGGTACAATACAACCATTTAGGAAATAACAGTATAACTCATTAATGGCTATCACCAAAACCTAAACATTGTTTCCTATTTCCATGAAATTAAAAAGACAACTTGAAGTTATAATGCTGCAGTTGTATTAAACTGTTTACATTTTGGTTAACCACATATAATAATGGGTTGAATCTATATTTCCAAAATAACAATTGTCAACACGTTACATTTGGATTACACTTTCATATTATGATTAGATAAAAATTACTTGTTTATTTAGTTTTTATATAACAAAACATATTATGTCCCATGAATTGCCATTGGAAACCAATAAACTAAAATAACATATTTTAATCTATAAACAATGAACCTGGAACCCTTGGTGTAAGAGCTGATGTCTCAACCATCACACACATGGGTTGTCATAGAATCTATTTAATTCCAGGCACTCAAACCATTACGGAACATGGGGATTGTCGCGCAACAACTCAGGACTGCGAGTACATGCAGCCTCCTGGCGGCTCACGGTACCCCGCGTACAGGGATAAGTGCAAGCTCAGCTGTGGCGCTCAAACCTGACGTGAAAAGTCCAGCGGAGGACCACTTTAAGTGAGTTCTTTTATTGTTTTGTATTGACAACGAGCGACCCGCCCTGGGTTTGCAAGAGTGTTGTGGTGATACTAAATACACTGTAGACAAATTGTGAATGTTGTATATAAAAATGTTATTTTGATAAATCCCATAGGGTTTTCAATGTATAGGAAAAAAATAATTTATGATTTCTATAAATCTACCTACAGAAACTTTAACAATAACATAATCGACCTACCCACTGGTTTCATACATTACAATACAATAATTCCTACTTAATCGCCCATTTTTCTCTACACATTTGAAACAATAGGCTATCTGCGGTCACCACAGATTTCCCAATACAGGAGATGGGGCAAACCGCAGTTTTTAAGGCGACAAATGTCAAGCTCACGAGCACATTGGCTGCCAAGTTTACAGTCTGTGAGACGAGTGAGACGCACGAATATGAGAAGAAATTACCGTTTTTTTCCCAAAATGTCAACCGGTTGCAATTGTAACATGCCATAATCCCAGATGAATCAGTAAATTTTACCAAGAAATATAATAACTTGTCACAGATAGAAACCGAACGGAAATTGCGACACTGGGACTGCCTATAAACTTGCGCTTGTCCAGTTCTAATTGTATAATTTTTCCAGATGTTCTGTAGGGCGGTCACCAACAGACATAATTTGACAAAAATATAAAATATTTTTTTTGCCATTAGTCACTCACTTTCCATAACCTACTTATAATCTCTGTGCATGCCACTTGCGGTGTCCTGCTGTGCTACTAAAAAATTACCTAGGGGGCAAGTCTAATTAAAAAAACTGATCCATACTGAGTTGCCTGTTATTTAAATGAAAAAAAAAAATGGGAAGTGTTTATTCAGTTTAGGTCCTTACAGAACACTTCTTAAATTTCTTTAATTCAGACATAGCCTTTTCATCCGAACTTTGTATCTCAGTGCCTGAGATTTCTTTGTCCGGAATTAGTAATAAAAGTAAAACTAGTAAATGCGGGCAACGATTCTTTTTCGAGGAAAAGTCTTAAGGCAAACTTTAAATTGATATTATGTTACACTTTTTAACAAAATATTTATTCGAAAAATAGGTTCTTCATTGATTAATTGTTTATTGTGAGAAGTACCAGGAGAACATAAATAGCTAAGAGCTTATTCCACTTGATAGTATAGTAATGGGAAAAACATAATTAAACCATAGACGAACAAAAGCTTGCTACAGTGACAGCCTTGTCTGCAGCTGTCATCTTAGCCTGCTGCTTACGGCTAATTGGGCAAACAGGACACGCCATATTAAGGTTGGTAATAGGCATGATGGCTGAGTCCTGGAATCGTAAGAACTATTTCATATTATTACAATCCGGATTCAAAATAACGATGTGTTACTCTCAGCTCGAAAACTCATGTTTTATGAATTTACATTAGTCTTCAAAGTAGGTGGCAAATCATTTTTTAAGTAATTAACTTGTCAAAAAATATTAAAGCAATAGATAACATATACAATTTAAAGC
>PQWD01013686.1:0-86105 GCA_019425675.1 Leucinodes orbonalis | reverse complement strand
ACAAACAGACATCCATGCACATAAATGTTTGTACTACTCGGGATCGAACTCAGGACCCTTGGTGTTGCAGCCGACCTCAACATAACACCAAATGGGTCGTCGAAATGTAATGATAGAAGTTTTTGTTTCTTTTTATTTTATTGAATTACAAAACTATAATTTTATTAAAGCAGATGTTTATTAATACTACTAAGTTAAAATTTAAATGCATAATGACTTCTTATTTAATGTCTTATTTTTACCACGTTAAATTATGTTAAACGTTGTTCACTTATAACCCATTATACTCAACAAATAGTCGTACATATTATATTAATAGGATATGCATGCAGATGTGACCTATTACTTATAAAATAATACAAGTAATTATTTTATTGTGCGTCTCGTATAACTTAATTTGCAGACTGAGCAATAAACCGGTTCGCATTTTAAGACCGCCTTGCACTTTTCACAATAAGTTGTAGCGGATATTGGATATCAGGTATACTTACAACAAATAGAGTAGCGAAGCGGATCACCTGCCTACTAGTTAGGTACGGAGGCTGCGTCCGCGTCCCTTTTGGAATGCGACACCTGTGACCACAAAACACATTCACAGTACAAACACAACGGATCCAAACAGGCTGAGTTTGCTTCAACACCGTTCTCGCACTTCACATATAAAACTTTAAGTTATTCCTTGCAGTCACAAAAGTTGAGTTTTGCGGGAAAAAGTTTCGCGCGATCGTGAACAATTGAATGATAGCGACCGGCCGGCACGAAAGTGAACGGCTAACTCCGACGGGCGAGAGAGAGTGGGGGGTTGAGCGAGCGCAAATTAGAACGCGACAGTAGCGCCACCACACCTGTCGACTTTCAGACAGCAACTCCGTTTACAACCAAAAGCAAGGCGAAGTGAGCGAATAGCGAAATAGTTTAATCAACATCCAATTTCATAATTACGCAAGCACTGTAAAGTTTAAACGGGCGCGGGCAGGAAGAAAATGTTGACGAGAAATTACGCCTAACAAAGCGCTTCTAATTGAAAGGCTTTATTATCCTACCGACGAAGAATTTGCTTGCGCAGTCTCAGTTGCAACCGTTAGTTGTCCTGACTAGGACAAATGAATTTACTTTGCTATTTGTAATGGTTTTGTAAGTTACAACAAGGAACTAACTAAAAAGGTGTCAAAAATTTTGATTTCAACAAACATGTAACTACCTAGGTTTAAATAAAAAAATAAATATTCGCATTAACGAACGTCCTAGGCGTCCAGTTGGATGGCTAATTTAACCAGATGGCTGAGACATAGAGAGTTACTATTTTAAAATAAGCTGATAAAAGCCATCGATCACCAATTCACATAACGCCCTAAAAATGAGCTCGTATTCGCATTATAGTATATGGAAAAGCTAACAATAACAACGAATAAAGATATGTACATAAAAATACCCAGAGATTAAGAATTTTAGATCTTATATCTATGGAAATACCGAAACCCATACAACAGATAGGCTCATGCACACAAAAGTTTTTAGGTAGTTCTGGGGTTTGAGCTGAGAGCCACCTGCGCTCGCCACTTGTTCGGTGAAGCTGTGAAGGCCACCCGCTAATACAAAAAGTTCTTCCGAAAAAAAAAACCGGGAACCCGGGATCACATCCCTAGTATAAATATGTTTAACCCTAGCATAAGTATGTTTATTCCTAGTATAAGAAAGTTTATTACTAGTATAAGTATGTTCAGTATATATGTTTTCCTAGTATAAATATGTGTATTCCTAGTTTAGAATCCGAAGTATAAACAAACAAGCTCCTTGCTTAAATTGGGATAGATGGCGCTGTGTGAATGACTCTCTTCTCTTTCTCTTTAACCTATCTCAGTCTACTGCTGGACATAGGTATCCCCATTTTGCGCCAGATATCCCGGTCCTCCGCTTTTCTCATCCACACTCCACCAGCGACCTTTCGCAATTCGTGTGAATGTGGATATTCATTCATTTTTCGCACTGTTGATTGAATCTTAACAAGTATGGGGATCAAAAAGGCTAGGCTTGAACCCAAAAGACACCAAAGAACAAGGCAACCCATCAACATGCCGACGAGCGCAGCGACAGACACCATAGGTTTAGTCATTGAGGAAGCCCGCGATCATGATTGTAAACAGATACTGATATTCGTTGCGATTGTCACATGCCTTCTGCATCACGAAGCTTCAACAAAAACGTAACCCAGGATGAAGTGGGTTATTTTAAGTTAAATGAAAGATTACTATATCATAATTTCATTTTATTTATTTATGGTAAACTTATTTGATCGAAATTTATAGAGACATTATGTAATTTACTAAAATCTGAACGTCCGGTCTGCGTTTTTCGTAAATAACAAGTACCTATAAAACATGTAGTTACTAAAACAATCAATTCAGCGTTTTGCTTATCGCTGTATTGTGTGGGTTCACCCCTTATTTTGTGTGCTTCAACCTGTAATCCTAACATTTGAAATCTCAATGAAAAACTGTCCTGAAATAGTCGCAAATAGGTCTCCCCGGAAATGGGGGAGCCCTACAGATTCACAATATATAAATCTGTGGGGAGCCCTATATCTAGCAGTGGACTGGGATAGGTTGAAGTAAGAGAGAGAGTCGTAAATAGTCGCACAAGTAAAAAAAAATAAAATAAGTATCTCGGGAACCTCTTTAGGACTATTTCTCAAATTTGCCATTCGTTGCGGTTATTTCATGACTATTTTATTGGAACCAAACCAATTCGATAGGCTTTACACTCTGGTGTAAAATAATAGGGTGAGGATACAGCTTATTGTTCAAGCCATAATCCTAAGCGACTATAGCTATCTATTTGAAAATGTTTAACCGCACGCTCAAAATGTATGAGCGTGCACTGCAGACGCATGTAATATGGTGCGCCCTATGCTTGTTCTTGAAAATTTATCAGTGCTACTTCAATCAGAGCCTCATTGAGTCGTATCCATAGCGTGAACATAACAATAACCAAATGCTTTAGTTTGCTGAATATCAGAATCGGCGATTTACAACACTCTATCCCAAAGCGATTCGGAAAAGGTATTAATATCTTCAATTACGTACTTTCAGGTATTGAAAATCATCATGATTACAGCCTTAAATGTCACCTGCTTAACGAGGCCTCCCTAATGATTTCCACGCGGACCGATCCCTAGCAGTTGTCATCCATCATCCTATTAATCTAGGTGGGGTTCGGCCGATGCTTCATTTCTCGCAAAAATATGTCTTTAGGTCTTAAGAGCGAAACTCCAATATTTTATGACTAGAAGAATGTATTTTGATAAAACTTATTACAATCCCTATAAAGCTCCGTTCTTTTTCACTCTATTTCGAAAAAAGTCAAGTTCATATTTGTTTGATGCTCTTGGAGAATCTGCTCATTATTTGCCAGTATTTATTCTTGATAACGTTAATAATATTTTGCATTACCAATGGTATGCCTTGTTCTTGTTTTTTGTTAAATTGATTTAGGTTCCCGGCGTTTTTAAAAACATTTTTAGAATGCATCAAGCACCCAATGTAACCAATGGACCCGAAATTCAATCAAACATTGTGCGAATATAATGTGTAGCGAATCAACTTACATACTAAGATAAAGTATGCAATTATAACCAAAAATTAAGAAGACAGATATTAATTATGATTGAACCTATTACTATGAGGACCCATGTCGTGTAATGGTAGAGACGTCGGCTGCTATACCTAGGGTTCTGGATTCGATCCCGGCGGGCAGTACAAACGTTTATGTGCATGAACATGTCTGTTTGTAACGGCCTGGGTGTTTTCAATGTATAATATATATGTATGTACATAAAATATATATAAGTATGTTTATCCGTGGTTTAGTACCATAATACAGGCTTTACGCAAAACTTGGGGCTAGATGGCGCTGAGTGAATGTCAGTGGATATTTTATTTATTTTATTACTAGCTCTTTCGATTTTATGTAGGAAGGATCTTTACAATTGGGTTTAGGTAACAATTAGGTGCTTAATAAAACCAAAATAAATTTTAAATTATTTAATTCATTGTTACGACGTGCCGTTATCAATAAAATCTTTATTGTGTTCCGTATTGTATTGCTTTAGTTTGTATTAGAGAAAAACTTAAATTACATACAACATTATAGAAAATATTGCGTTTCTACGTATTACAGGTGTATGGACATACTTCATACAAAATATACAGGATTATACACTATGTTCAATTAATCTAATATCACTTTATTTAATGATATAATTGATAATGCAACTGCGCTAATGCAGTGGCGATCAGCAGTGAAGTCGCACCATGTAGACCTGGGGAAGACGAAAACATCCATTAAAAAGACGGACGACTTATTTTGTGCAGTGGTTAAGACATCGGCTACTACAGCAAGGGTTCCGGGTTCAATCCCCGGGCAGTACAGGTCTGAGCGCTTCTATTAGCATGTTTAATATGAAAGAATTAATAAAAAATGTATAATGATGTTTGTCCGTTTTCAGTACCCATGCTTAACTTGGGGCTGGGCGCTGTGTGAATGTCAGTGGATATTTATTTATTACAACTACAGACACAACAACGCCTAACATTACCTTGTTTAGGTATAGTTCATCATCAAGAGCTCATTATACGTCCCAACCGAGGGGCACGAGCCTACCGGTAAAGGGTTTATAAGCCTTAGTCGTCCACGCGGGCCCAGTGCTAATTGGCCGACTTCACGCACTACTTTTGAATTTTTCCACCGTAAGAGCGTCGGATAAATGTACAATTTTTGAAAATTTCATAACACATTGATACGGTTCGAGATTTGAACCTGGGTGCAGGTCGGAAGACAACAGTCCTCATCTATGAGCCACCGACGCTCTGGGTATGGTAAATACAACTTATTATATAGCATAATAGAGAAAAAAATAAAATTTCTGCTTGGCAATAGGACTTGGTGATTTTGAGTCTGATGCCAAGAACTATATTACATACCTACTCTTACATATCCAAAACTTAAGGTATGAATTTCTCATTGCATTTTGTTATGATACGAAGGGGTGGCGTATGTATTTCTATGGCTTCCCGAAATCCTACCACTGGAGGTACCATCTGGTTACAGAGGGAAGTACTTATTTTTGATCTTCCGGCTATGTGATAGAACGTAAAATTTACCAGTGCGTGTAAATCTCGATATGTTTTATTTCCCTACTTCTAGAAGTAAAAATAGGTACAGGGCATGACATATGGATTGAATACGAAAATATCACTTAATTCGAACTACAACTTGTTTTCCAAAAAATTAACAAAGTCTTACATAACACCCAAGGCGGTTATATTTTTTATCTTGAATATCCGGTATTGGACCGAGAGATAATTGGTACTGCGGCATAAAACCTAAGATGAATAAGAATAAAATATATGTTGATTATCAAAAAAATTCTAGGATAAGACATCCCGTGTCAAAATGCAGACATAAATTATAATGTGGAATCCACAGATTTCCCAATACAGGAGATGGGGCAAGCCGCGTTTTTTAAGTGCGACAATTGTAAGCTCAACGAGCATACACTGGCTGCCAGTTTACGCTCTGTGAGACGAGTCAAGACGCACGAATATTAGAAGTAATTACCGTTTTTTCCCAAAATGCCATCCTGTGCAATTGTAATATGCCAGCATCGCAATGAATCAGTAAATTTACCAAGAAATATAATAACTTTTCACAGGTAAGAACCGAAAAGAAATCGCGACACTGGGACTGCCTATAAACTTGGCGGCTTGTCCAGTCTTATTGTATATTCGGATGTCTGTGTTAGAATCTTATAAGAAAATAGCCTAGCGTAATAGCGTAACAAAGATAATAATGTAAATTTTGAGATATGGGCGATATTAATAATAAAATACGCATATCTGAGCCTAATATACATTACCTACTTAATTTCAAAGACACCTAACTAACGAATAAACCCAACATTAAATTATCCACACACATGTATCTATTCAAGTGAAATTGTAAACTAGATCTTTATCATCCACTATAATTATTAAATATTACTATTGCGTAGTATCCGATCATTGAATCGCTGCGATGATAACAATAATAGCACTTTTCACACAGCATGAGCCCCACAAACGATAACCATTTGATTTTATTAGTCAAATTAACAATCAAAAGTATTAAATGTTACTTACACACGGAGCTTGAAGCATCTTCTTGCATTGGCGCTTGGTATTTGTCAGAAATCTCTAAGAACTGGTAAATTGCTTTGAATCCGGTACCGTCCAGTCTATCGTTTGACCGGAACGTTACTTTGAAGAAGTTCTTCTCCGATTCCACGTGGAATTCTTTCCTTTGTCCGCAATATCTACCAAATTTACTATCTTCAGTCATGGAGTTTGAGAATTCGACGTAATCACTAGCAGAAACAGCTTCGCATCTAAAACAGGTAGGTACATATTATGTGGCAATGCTATCAAGTATAGGTATGTACACTTATAAAATTAAAACACAAGTAAAGTATTATATATTTTAATTTTAGTTTTAGTTCAGTGTTCAATTTGTAGGTATTTGTTTTTATTGGTGGGTTACCCACCCAGTGTAATACTTAGTAATCTGTGGTAATACCTTCTTTTTACCACGTTAACTGCTTTCTCAATTTGGGTTCCAATTGGAATTTTTCGACTCACAGTGTATTTGGGACAGATTTTATTAAGCGTGACAATTTGGTCTTTAAACTTATTAAAAGTGCCTGAGATATCTTTGAATATATGAGTTTTATCCGACATAATACAATCTGTTTCGTTCTGCCAAATCCAGAGTCTACGTCACAACAAGAACTCATCATAAATAAGTACTGGTCATGTTCCTGTAAGTTGACCATCATCCACCCCCTGTAATTCCTGCACCCCTACCCATGAAATTTGTTTGGCCGTGTCTGTGTTTAGCGTTCCCTCCCTCATAACATGTAGAAGTTCAAAGATGGCCCTAGAGATAATATCCTCATACACGGGCTCAACGTCAAGATTGTGACGTTGTCGGCGCACATACCTGTACGGACTTCATGGAATACCTATCAGTGAGTTTCAGTACAAGGCACGCTACCCGGTTCGAAACATTACCTACTGATTTCCACGAGGTTACTTACAAAGACCTTATGCAGGAAACCGACACCACTTTGGTAAACCCTATCTACCATTTTGGAAGAAAGGCAAGTGTCCGGAGTCTAAAGTCATCATATCCTTTAATTCCAGGCAATTCTAGTATGCTCCAGTGAAAAAGACTTAGCTCTTCTACTAATTCGGAGATGTGATGATCCAGCCGTAACGTGCATCCATTATACATTGCCAAGTATAGTTTTATATGGCAGCCTTTCTTAACCAGGGGATTCTTTGCCAGCAATTCTTATGTTAGGTCATGCTATCTGAATAATTACGAGTATATGCCTCTTGGTATACTTAAACTCTTGCTTTGGTTATATCAGATTTCATCCACATTTGAATGCATAAAAAATGTACTTACGGTGAGACTCCTTCAACTTCAAAGCTGGTGAAATGTAAATGGACCTTTTCAGTTTCTCCACCGTGAAAGAAGTATGTACATTCGGTGTCGCGTGGATATGGACCCGGCGAGTTGGGTGACGCGAAAGTCCCGTTGCGCGACTCGCTACTATTATACACAAAAGCGCACGGGAACTCTTTTAGTTGTCTCCCTGTAGTTATACCGAAATCTGAAATGAGAAATAAAAATATCATTAAAATAGGGCCTACATGTTGAGAAGCTTTGCCTAGTATATCAAGCAACATTTTCGAACCATATATATCTACCAGAGCCTATGATGATTAACTACCAACTCAAAAATTTACGATATATCTTTGGTATTGCGGTTGAGAGGTCGACTACAACGCCCATGGTTCCGGGTTCAATCCCCGGGCAGTACAAACATTTGTGTGCATGAACATGTCTGTTTGTAATGGTCTGGGTGTTTTCTATGTATACTTTGTACTCACAACCAATTTATTCGTAGGCGTGCGCTAGTGCGTAGGTTTTTCATGATGTTTTCCTTACCGTAAGAGCGTCGGATAAACGTACAAATAATTTCGAAAATTCAAAAAGACATTGGTACGTGGCGGGGTTTGAACCTGCACCTCCAGATCGGAAGTCTACACCAATAAACCACCAACGCTCTCTACGCTCAACTATAGATTATCTTTGCTTTAAAATAATTCATTAAGATTACTTACTTTCTACAAACGAATAAGTTATTTTAAATCCCCTGACATGTCTTGATGATTGCGTCCCCCTGAACTCCAGCATGAGTTTTGGGCCATTAGACATGATAGGTTTTGGTAAGTTGACTCCGCAAAACAAGTCCACCTTCTCTAGCCGCCCATCTACGTAGACGAACGCTTGCAATGAATCAACAGTTGTGCAACTGAAATAAAAATAATCTTTTTTAGTTCAAACGGAAAACATAATAATATAAAATTAAAGAAATCCTTAGTACCACCAAGTCTCAAATAAGAATATTGTTATTTTAGATTGTACTAGAATATATTATATTATCTGTGCCTGTACCTACTAAACAACTGATAAAAATACATGATACTCGTATATATTTTTTTGTTAATAAATACTTACGAAACATTGAAAAACCCAGATTATTACAAACGTACATATGTCTATGCACACAAATCACAAATATTCGACTGCCCAGGGATCTAACCCGGAACCCTTGGTGTAATCGCCGACGTCTCAACCGTTACACCAAATGGGTCATGTAACTACTAATACATAGATATTAATCAACATACATTACTATAGGTACGTATTATTAAATAATATATATATTTTTTGAAAGTTTGAAAATGTGTAATTTATTTCAAATAAACAAAACGAAAATTAAGAAAAATACATTTAAAAAATACAGGTTTTAGTAAATTCAACTTACTCTGATGATCCATCAGTAGGTTTATACAAGTAAAAGTCCTGGAAAACTAATCTAACTCTTTCTCTTCCCCTTCCAAAGAATTCGTAATGGCAATGTGTATTAGGCGGGTACGGTGAGGGGTAATGAGGCGAAGTCAGGGTACCATGCTTAGTGCCGTCGCTGCTGAACTCTTGATGGCAAGATGAAGCTGAAAAATAGAAAAGGAATATTTAATTAAGGATATAAAAGCTTAAGCATTACATAGTTGTGTAAAATTTAAGGTATAAACAAGTAAACATTTTTTCAGTTAACTTTTTTTACATGCTACTGCTCCACCCTCTCCTCGGCTAGACGAAAGATGCTCTTAGGTTTTAAATAGTTGACAGGGTTTCAAAGTTTTGAATTTGAAACGAAACGATTCGCATGAAGTGAACACCATAATATGTCGGTAAAGTTGGCTAAGTCCTTAAAAATTACCATACACAATTAAGCCTATATCTCATATATTAAATACTCTTTTTTATTATTCTGTATATTTAGTTGGAACCGTATAATTTAATTCCAGTAAAATGGTACGGCAGTGTAGTGGACTCGACTTGGCGGCGGCACTGCGTGCCCCCGATCATAATTGTGTAATCAAATTATGGTATTATTTTAACTCAAATACTGTTTTAATTGATTAAATGTATTGTTAGATATAATATATTGATAAAAAATGCAATATAATATTATGTTCATTTTATCAGAATGTACGGGACGGGTAAGAATTTCCGAACGTTATATAGGGTACAAATGCGCATGCGTCAAAATGTCAAGCGGTCAATAGGGTGGAGACGTGGTCATGTATATCGTTTGCTGCCTCGTATCCACTTGGCTTGTACAACCTTTGGAGTATCTAGTCAAAATATTTACCTTACCTGAGACTGAGTATAGTTTTGTTTTAAGAAGTAAATTTATGGACTCTTCACATGGTAGACAGTAAAAATTAAGTACGAAATTCATTTTGACAGTTTTTTGAGTTTAAATATTAATTGATTGATCAATACTCTTCTAGAACTTGCAACTGCAATAAAATATTGTTTCATTTTATTGATTGTGATCTTATTGATAACAATAGAGTTCTAAACTGATACAAAGTATTTTTGTTGCCCCATCCCTATAAATGTCATAAGACATTATTCAAATGTTTCAATTGTCAAACAACAAAACAATTTATAGTCAGTATGAATTAATAACCTGACTAATTTTGAATAATTATTTTTAAATCATTAGTTTAGCTTTGTTTAAAAGTAATTCTATCATTTGTGCTGATTCGTGTGTTATTTACATTGTGTAAAATAAAATCAAATTGTTTTATAGCTTAATCGCAGTTTTGAAAACCATGTCGGAATCAGCTCCATTCTTTGTAGATCGGGCTAAAACGGGTCGTGCATCATGTAAAGGATGTAAAGCGAACTGTCCCACGGAGAGATACGTATCGCTAAAGTTGTACCAAGCCCGTACGGAGAAGGCCAGCACATGAAATCATGGCACCATGTAGATTGTTTAATGAATATTTTACTCAAACAACGGCCTACGACAAAACGAATAGACTCCATAGATGACATTGGTAACTGGGATACTCTCAGCAAAGATGACCAAGAGTTCCTACTGAAGAAAATTAATGAAACCGAAAAATTATATGCAGAAAAAAACTGTGGCAAATATACTGCAAAAGTTTTGAAGAACGAATCTAATTGTGCTGTATCTAATCCCAGCGATACAAAAAACAATATATCAGATGCGAAAGATGTGGTGGTCCAAACAGACGACAATAAATTTTCAACATTTTCTCATTGTGCAAAAAGATATCCCATGTAGATGCATATACAGATAAAACAGCCACTGTAAACAATTTTTTTAGAAATGGTACTGATGGCACTTTTAAAGGTGATTTAGCTTTATGGTGTAAATTGTTATTGCCTCAGGTTACAAAAAGAATCTACAATTTAAAAAGTAAACAGCTTGTAAAATTATTTTCAAGAATATTTAACACAGATCATGATGACATGCTAACACATTTGGAACAAGGCGATGTTGCTCAAACTATTCAGCATTATTTCCCCTCGGCCAGGTCAGTGCAGCCTGCCAAAGAGAGTACTCTTACAATACATGACATTGAAAACTTTCTTGAAGAACTATCTAAACTCACAAAAGAAGAAGAGCAGATATATCATTTTAAGAAAATTGTAAAAAAATGTACTTTGGATGACATATTAATGTTAATCAGGCTGATAAAGGGTGACTTACGTATTAATGCTGGACCAAAACATATATTAGAAGGAGTTCATCCTGATGCTTATAGTGTTTTTCAGACTTCACGAGACCTCAACATGGTCTTGGATAGAGTGTTATCAGACAAAAGTGGTGTTAAACACAAGGATGCCAATCAAAGTAGTGTACAAGCTAAGCTTGTTTTAATGACTCCTGTACTTCCAATGCTGGCAGAGGCTTGTAAGTCTGTCGAAATGGCAATGAAGAAATGTCCAAACGGAATGTTTTCTGAAATCAAATATGACGGAGAAAGAGTGCAGGTGCATAAAAAGGGGAATGAATTCAAATACTATTCTAGAGCTTTAAAGCCTGTAATGCCCCATAAAGTGAGCCATTTCAAAGATTACTTGCCCAAAGCTTTCCCTGAAGGCACAGATCTTATTTTAGATGCTGAAGTTTTAATGGTTGATGTTAATACTGGGAAACCATTACCTTTTGGCACACTAGGCATTCATAAGCAATCAGAATTCAAGGATGCTCAAGTTTGTTTGTTTGTGTTTGATTGTTTGTACTATAATGGGAAAGTCTTGATTGATCTTCCTATAAGGAAACGGAGGAAGATTTTAAGTGACATAATGGTTGAAGTGAAGAACCATGTAATGATATCAGAACAACAGTTAATAGAGAAACCATCAGATTTGGCGAAAATGATAGCAGAGGTAATATTATTAATAAACAAATTCAATTCCAAATTGAAGATGTCTATAACATCTTCAATCCACTAAGTTCAAGATGTTTTGGATGAATTAGAATATTTTTATTAAAATAATTAGAATATTAAAATTAAAGATTTATCATTAACCTATGTTGAAGAAAACCTGAAAACTATTATTCTTGAGCAAGTTATCAATCAGGTACCTTAATGTAATAGGAAATATAATATAATTAGAGATTATATTATTCTTGCTAAATAATTTACATTTTGTCCAAGCAGAATCTACCAATGGAAAATGTGACTAACTTTTATTGTTAATTTTTTAATATTTAAATGCATCTATACTAAAATAAATATAAAAAAATACAAAGCTATTAATATCTTAATTTAATTTTGTCATTGCTTTGCTTGATAGGTACTACAACTTGGCTTAGAAGGCTTAGTGCTGAAAGACTTGGAGTCAACATATGAGCCAGGCAAACGGCATTGGTTAAAAGTCAAGAAGGACTACTTGTTCGATGGAGCAATGGCTGATACTGCAGACCTTGTTGTGCTTGGTGCTTGGTTCGGTAGGTATAATGGGAATGACAAACTCATATTCATCAGTGGACTATTAAATATTTTTTTTAATATTTTTTTTTAATAGATTTTTTATTTTCCCTTCAAATTGAATTTTATAGTTAGCAAGTATATTGCTTAATTCGATGTAACAAAAGCCAAAGTAAGAGGACAGATCCCTTACTAGGAAACCTTGTATGATAATTACTATGATATAAGTGTTATTATTACTTACAAAACCTTTAAAACATATATAAATATAGTATAGTAAATATCAAAATATGTTTCCCCTTAAATTATTTACTAGGTAATGGAGTCCCTTATTTCTTTATTTTCGCCGAATCAAATGAATCATGTTATACAATATTTTGAAGTTATTCATACAAAAAACAAATAAAAAGGGGTTTTCTCTCATTTTATACAACATTTAAGCAACTCTTATAAGATTTTTTTATTTCTACTCCTAAGTATTTTCTGTTTCGTTAGGTTTGTTTTAGAAAACTAGGTTTTACTCGCCCTTCTTTTTAGAGAGCTTGATAATCACAAAATTTTAGGACTAATATTCAAAGAATTATATTAAGAACAGAGAATATTAATATATAAAAAAATATATATTATTATGATATATTTTTTCAGGTACTGGTAAAAAAGGTGGCATGATGTCTGTGTTTCTTATGGGGTGCTATGACAAACGCCGCAATAAATGGGTCACCGTAACGAAGGTGCACACCGGCCACGATGATAGTACTCTAGAGCGACTGCAAAAGGAATTGACACCTCTTATGATGAAAATATCGCAAGACAACACAAGAATACCTTCGTGGTTGGACTGCAATAAAGGCATGGTGCCAGATTTTGTCGCTTTAGATCCGAAGAAACAACCAGTTTGGGAGATTACAGGTATGATGAATAACTATTATTTTGCATTTATCATTAAATGAGGTTTTTACCAATTAAATTGCTATTTCACTTGGGATATATGGTGATGTATGATGATGATGATGAAGATGGGACTGATCCCATTCCTAAATTCTTATATTTGCTTGTGTTTGCAATCTATGTATTCAGGCTTGGACCCATTTATCCGCACCAGTTACCCTGTACAGCTGTGAAGCAAATATTTTTTTTCACATAACTAATCCCGAGCCAATTTAGTGAAATAATTGTTTTCGTCCTGGCTTATAAGATACTTAAAAAAACAGTAGATTGGTTGGAAATTATGTCCAATTGGTTATTGTATTTTATCCCTGTATCTATTTCTGAATTCTGAGAAAGGCCTCGCAATTATAATGGGATGATACTTCAATAGTATAAGAAATGTGTATATAACAGAAGTTTGATTTTGATATAAATCTTTACATGTGTATTGATGATATTTATCTATTCATTTCCAGGCACTGAACTTACAAAAGCGAATTTACATACAGCTGATGGTATATCAGTGAGATTCCCAAGAGTGACGCGAATCAGAGACGATAAAGATTGGGAGACAGCTACCAACTTGGAAGAACTGAAACAACTGTATAATACATCAAAGGAGAAAACTGACGTATCACTATTAAATAAGTTAGCAGCGACAGCGTCTGAATCTTATGAACCGCCAAAGAAGAAAATTAAAGACAGCCCTAAACTTAATAAAATTGATAATTTCTTCACCAAAGACAAAGCAGTGAAAATTAAGAAGGAAAAAAAACGTGATATGAATAGCTCCAATTCGTCAGACAATAATGATTCATTGTATAATAACAATACTGAGGATGTAGACATGAAAATAAATGTCAAAATACAAGAATTACCAGAAAATCCTTTGCCTGATGTGTTTTTCGACAAACGTTTAGGTTTCTACCCGGATTTTATAAGTTTTACGGAAAAAGAAAGGAATCATTTTGAAAGGCATTGGATTGCATATGGTGGGAAAGTTGTCAAGTCGGTCAGGTCTTCAGATATTGATTTTATGGTACATACCCATGACGTCATAAGATTGAAGCACGTTAGAAAATTAAAAAGAAAACTTCCAGACAATGTTAGGCATGTTAATAAAAACTGGTTGATAAAGTGTATAAATGAAGTTAAATTATGTGATACTACGAAATATCCAGTGTATATTGAACCGTAAACATTTTCATTGTATTTGTTTTATGAAATCGTTATCATGTTATGTATTAAATATTGCATAGAACAAGCAATTTTATAATTATATCAGATGTATTATCAGAATAATATATATGGATAATTTATCAGAAGATAAATATTTTTTTTGCAAATATGCCTCATTTTATGGCGAAAGTTATTTTACCAAATTTAAATGGTATTAATAATAACTACTCTAATATAGACGTCAACTCAGTCTACAATACCTATATGATATAACATAAATATTGCTTAAAAATTCAATATAAATGGTATGCAAAAATGTCTTGTTTATATTTTTACATTTACGTAATGGCCAATTCAATGTTTTGAATAAATTCTTTAAAAAGTGTGATATTTATCTTAAGCAAATAAATAAGTATATTGTACTATAAAAGCAAGTCTTTTCTTCATATTTTACACTATGCAACAACACTTATTAGTTTATATTGAATAATGCTATTTCAGGTCATTATAGTTTTAGAAGTTGAATACATATCAATGGTTCTAGAAAAAAATCTACACCACAAGCTTGTATGCATTGGATTTTTTAAAATAAAAAGTGATCATTTTGACCAATAGCTCTTACATCAAGGGTTCCGGGTTTGTCCCCTGGTCAGTAAAAACATTTATGTGCATAAACATGTCTGTTTGTTTTTCTCTGGGTGTTTTCTATGTATATATTTGCAAAAATATATATTTAAGTATGTTTATCCGTTGTTTAGTACAAATATTACAGGCTAAATGCTTACTTGGAGCACATGACCTTACCTAAGCTCTCTTGATTTTCCCAGAGTGAACCTCTGATTCGGTTCAAACATCCTTTTCAATTAATTAATTTACGTTAGAAAGAGAGAGCAAATAAATTGTTACTACGTGAATAAAACATGTATGTTTAGAAACATTTTCTTTGATTAGTTAGACCCTATCAAACCAAGAGGACGCGTTACAACGATTTACAACTTTGCCTTTTCTAGAAAATAGGCGTTTGATGTTTTTCCCTTTTTAAATGAGTGTTTAGGGGACTGTTGGCTACGTAGATCCATACGTTGTTGGTAAATGTAGAGTAAAAAAACAGTTTCTTGAATTTGAGGTATCAGTTGCAGCATTTGTTTTTATGGCAGATAATAATATGGCTGTGAATTTTCTAACTTCACATGCGTTGGTTAGTAAAAATTCTATACAGTATCTCTATATAGTTTGTGTTGTATACCTATGGTGTTATGTATTTATTTCTTCATACAATCCGTCCCCTGTTGGTAGCATCACAGCTTTTAATGATATAAGCTGTGATGCTACCATCACTGACATTCACACACTATGAAGTAAATAATGCAACTTTGTTTACCCCTTGTGGTCTGGTATATTATAATCAAAACTGTAAGTAGTGACAAAAGTGTGTTACCCCTAAAATATGCATGTGCCTTTCACTTGAGAATACTCGGTGCGATGGCAGCCTCCCAAACGCGAGTCATAACAGCTAAAACTCACGGGTCGTGTGTTGCGTTTTAAATTTTCAACCGAGCACTCCACAACCGGGTACGCCCGGCTTTAGTGTGCAAAAACTAATTAATTATTAATACATGGCGCTGTGCCCCTCGAGTCGAGAATGTTGCCTGCGAAATTATACACCTGTACAATAAATAAAGCAAATGCGTAGCGAGATCGCATTACAAGACCTGATTCTTCAACAAGGTTGATGGTAGGTTTTTTTATGTCACACAGTGTACAGGACGCTCACTTGATGGCAAGTGATACGCCCGACCATGACAGGTGCTAGATATCGTCCCGTGAAATAGAAGTGTTATGTGTTTCGGGATGAGGGCACAGAAGCTAGTAAAATTACCGGGTAAGAGACCAAACATGTGTTGTCTCGGGTGACGGGCGCAGTGTTGCATTGATAGAGAATTATAACGATCTCTATATTAGTTGTTAGTTTTCCTTCAATGCCTCTCTGTCATGGTCAGGCGCATTATTTACTATCAGGTGAGCGTTTTGATTGTCCTGTACGTACACTTAGTAACATAAAAATAAATAAATACATTGTATCATATATCTATATCGGTAAAATCAATTTCAGACTAAAAATATCAGGTTGTTCAAATTATTAAGTTACCCAATCGAGAGACAACCTACGAAACATGTCCGAAATGGTCACATCGATGGTTTTTACGATGATTGTTTTATTAGTCAGTGGTTATTTTCAAGGTCAATTATTAAAGTGTACGATTCGATTAAAAATAGACCTAGGTATAAGGTAAATATAACCTACTTCATCATCCCTATTGTGTAACTTCCAACGTCACTAATCATGAATTATATGCCTGAACTAGATACATATTTACAAAGTAACTACCTATATTTACTAACAGGATTTATGAATTGCTGTTTCTTCATAATAAAGCTGAACATTGATTTTAGACTGCTAAAGTAGTAAGTTCAACTCTCCTATTTATAGTTTTCTCATGTTTGATCGACAATGATGAACTTCTTTGACTTGACGAGAGATATGCCTAAAGGCAAGTTTCTTTGAATTTATTTAGAGTAACTACCCTTTGACCTTTCCATCAAGTTTTGAAATTGGTCGGGATAGTTGGTATGAATAGGCTGTGTGCCTTTGATGTTCTTTACAGCTTTTCTGTGCTAGTGGCGAGCAGTATGTCTACCTCAGTTTTAGGCATGGGGCCACATTATTATTATTTTCCTTATGTGATAGTCAAGGGGGCAAACGAGCTGACAGATCACCTGATGGAAAGTGAATACCGGCACCCATGGACATTTGCAACACCAAAGGAGCTACAAGATGCGTTGCCGGCCTTTTAAACAAGAATACGCTCTTATGTTTCTGAAAGTATATTAATAACACGATACAGGGGTAGTATTTTAACCACACTAGTGTTTATATATTGTACTTATAGTCCATTTTCTGTTACGGAAAATGAAATGTTAAAGCATGTGCTTTGATAGGAATGTACGTCGCGCGCAAAATATGTGGACTCGTTCAAATTAGAGGGAAATTAAAAGTGATTCTTGCTTATTGAAATTGAGTCATTGTAAACGAAGCCCAATTTTTTTTATGTGTTAATTGCATTTCAACTACATTATTAACGCCACTGCACTAGGAACAATGAAAAACTTCAAAGGTTTCATTAAATGCACTTTATTATTTTTATTCTGAATCAGCCTATATTTTACAATCTGTTGTTACGTATAAACTATTTTATATATAATATCATTGCATATTAAGCACCTATTTCTTATGCCATGCCATGATTTCTCAATCCTCATTAATAATTAGGATACAGATAAATATCTGATGTACACGTTCACTAAATATTGAATAGCAATTTCGCTGATAGAACACAGAATTGGGATCCGCAGCATCTTGTTAGCCTATGAATCTCCGTAAGCCGTATCAATTAATATGCCTCTATTATATTAAGGCGTTCGCAGAATGTCTTTATAATATCTATATTCCCTCGTCGTCGATTCGCTATTGAAATGAAAATTGTATTAAGTTCGAAACAGGAATTTCGTCGTTATTGCCCGAGGTCGTACCCCGATGCGAAGGCAAATATCCCCGTCTTGCGATGTAGAATATTTATAAGATAGAGTTCCCGTCTACAGTGCGTACCTAAGTTTATGAATTGCAACATTATTGGAAGATAACTGTTGAGACGCTCAACTTTTAGCGTGGATAAATATCTGTTATAGGCTGTTCACCGGCGAGAATATTCATGATAAGTGAAATGGTTTACAAGTATTACATAACCACGATTCACCAAAATTGGTTAAAACTAATTAGACCGGATGAACCACTGACTTTCACACAACGCCATCTAGCCCCAAGTTAAGCTTGAAGCCTGTATGGTTACTAAACAACGGACCAACATACTTATATATATATTTATTTGTAAATACGTACATATTATTCATAGAAAACGACGACCCATTCGGTGTTGCGGTTGAGAGGTCGGCAACACCAATAAATAGAAAACATCCAAACCATTACAAACAAACATGTTCATGCACTCAAATATTTGTACTGCCCGGGGATGAACCCAGAGCCGACGTGTCAACTGCTACACTAAATGGGTCGTGGATTAAACCGTAAGTTAGGCACCAACATACTCAGGGCAACAACAATCAGCTATCGCCATAGAAGCCATAGATATATAGCGCGCTAATTCTAAATCTATGATAGAAGCAGAATAGTACACTGCCGGCCTAGAATCATTGTAGGCTTTAGTACAATGCTGGACTGGACCCCGTCGGTTTTTTTACTTTAAGGTTCGGAACATAATAAACGATTATTATTATTCAAATATTAATTTACCTGGTTGTTTGCCAAAAAAACTAAGTGGATTTTTATTTTCCCCGATCAGTTGTAACACGGATCGCGGCAAAAAACCCATACTATTAGAAACGTAAAGTTTCATAACAGATACTATTGGGCTGCTCTAGTGGGTAATAGAAACTATCAGAAGTACCCTCCCAAAATGGGCGCCGCTTTAGGAGGGGATTTTGTCTGAATTGGAATACGAAAATCGGTTTAAGTCGCAAAACCATTGGAAATAAAATCTATTCAGACGTTTAATCAATTGCTATGAGACACGTTTTACTACCTTAATACTCGGTTTTCATACACTTTAATAGTCATACAACAGGTTAAGCTTAATCATATTTTAGAGGAAAATAATTAGATTTAAATGTTTAACAAGGTAAAAGAATAGAATCTTAATGCCTTTTAGAAAATTAACACATTAGTAAAATATTTGTCCCATAAATAGGTAGGTTAGAGGGTCGGTGGCTCAATGGTGTGAACCACAGACATCGGAATAACAATGGGAAATCTATGGTGTGAACTGTCGCCCTCCTGTCGGGAGGACTGAGGTTCAAATCCCGCCACGTACCAATGTGTTTTCGAATTTTCGAAAAATATATGTACGTTATCCGACGCTCTTACGGTGAAGGGAAACATCGTGAGGAAACCTGCGCGCGCCTGCGAAGAGATTCAAAGGTTGCGCGTGAAGTCGTCCAACCCGCACTGGTCAGCGTGGACGCCTAAGGCCTAATCACACCCTATACGGGTAGGCTCGTGCCTCTCGGTGGCGACGTTTAATGAGCTGATGATGATGATGATACCTACCTTATGCTTATCGGTAAAAGTTAAGTTTCTACAAGGTATTCTATGATATATCTATATTTTACCTTATATACATAGGTAGTTAGCTGCTATAGAACTGAACGGTGGAATAACTAAAATTATTTCCTTTCTAATAGTGAGTTATCGGACATTTTTGTCTGTTCTGTGGATATTATTACATGCTACTAGAAGTAGCAGTTTTAGTATGCTTTGAACATTAGAATACTTAGGAATGAACTTGGTATTCATCTAATTGTGTTCCACTCAGGAAATTCCGTTTAAACACTCTAAATATAATATACAACAGAAAGATAATAGAAATATCCACATCTTATTAATAATGCCCACATAATATATTTGATAATAACTTCATTCGTTCATCGTGTGTTCAAAAACTCCATCCTCGTCCATTGTGGCTTGAACTAGTGGCGCGCAAAGCGGGTAATCCAATTTGAAAGTTTGACGGAGCAGCGCCTACTTGTAATTAACAAGAGGGCGACGACGGCCATGAATAACTAAGCTTTAACCTGCACACATCAACCAGAAAACGTAGAATGTGATAATATGGAAAAACATAAAATGGCTCCGTATTTTTATATAGACTTTAATTTGCTAATGCAGCCCTATCTCCCCATTACTAGGCTATGCAGAAAGGTCTCCATAGCTTATTTATGGGGAGATCGGGCCGTAATCCACTATGCTGGTTTAATGTGGATTGTTGAGTATTAATGATTACCATACTTAGGCGCGTATTCTAGAACATGAATCAACGTTGATCTTTACTTAAATTGAGCTATTCAAGTAAAGATCAACGTTTGAGTCTCGTTCCAGAATACGGGCTTAAGATAGTAATCTTCATACAGAAGCACGGCATCATCTCTTGACATCGTCTGCAATGATCCTGATTAAACTGGAAATAGATCACGAAGTGACTACTATACGGTTCACCCGTGAGATTCCCGTGCCGTATTGCATAGTGATCTAGACTCAACGCTCACAATTGCCAACTAAGACCTGTGGTCTAGGTAACATTTTAATCTATTCTCAATTGCTTTTTTCTCAATTTCTATTAAGTCCGAGCTTCGTTTAATAGAATATTTCCAACTGAATGCTACATTCTTCAAAGCAGCAACAGATCGTTTAAAAGTTTATCAGACAACTGACAACAGTGCTCATTGAAAACGAGAATCTTATAGAAACTCAATTATAAAGCCTTGAAAACTAGTGCAAAGGTGCTGTAAGTTTTCTATAAGTTTCATTTCCGAGAGTAACTATTCTATAACTCAAAAAGAAATGTGCTATAAACAATTATCACTAGCTTTTAAAATTCGGTGGTACCAAGGGGAACCGCTTTCCTGATTTATAACACAGGAAGATTTCCAAAAAATATATAAGTCAGGTATTACTCATTATTTAGCTTCCTACTTAACCCCACAACCATAACCATACAGATTCTAGCCAATTCAATTCAAGCTTACCTTTTAAATTGCATCGCAAATACATACTATAAAAAGGATGATTACTCGTATATTGAAGCTTGTCCTATTCTGGCAAAATGCCAATACATTTGTGTATATTCAAAGGTTATTTGGAAAAACTGGTGACGCGTGGAAAGCTCAAGTAGCTCAGTAGCATGTCGGTTAACCTAATTTGAAAGTTGCGCGGATAGCTGGGCATTTATTAACTGCATCGTGTTACTACGGTTTTTAATCTGAGCAAGCTACAGACAAAAGGGTCAAATTCAAAGATGATGTCTTCATATACTCTCTGTTATCTGGGACTTTGTAAGGGTTTCGTACCCAAATGGCAAATAACGGAACCCTTATAGATTCGTCATATCTGTCTGTCCATATGTCATACCCTTTTTTTCCGAAACTACTGTTTAAAGACAAACACTGCGGAACCCTCCATGGGCGAGTCCGACTCACACTTGGCAATGTTTTTTATTATGCTAAGGCCACACTAAAGGGAAATGCCATTAATTATCGCGATAATTTAAGGTATTGTCTCCACTTACCACGATAATTTTCTAATTTTAACGTGTTACAGATCACAATAATTATCGCGTTAATGGGTTTTACACGTTAGCCGTTAGTGTACCCCAGCATTAGAAAGTGTGAGTTCCAAAAGTTTTCGTACTGCATATAATTCCATACTATATTTTTGATTGAAGTTCAATTTATTTATTGAGTACTACCTGCGTTTCTACGTTGGGTAATATAGAGCTGGAAGCCCCTTTGCTTTCAAATTTAACGTATATAAATCATGCAAATCTCGGAGCTAGTAAATGTAATAGGTATGCGGTCTACCACTAGCTTTGGAACAGGTACTGTCCCGCATATCATGTGTGGGGCACATCGGTCTTCAGACCGCCTAAACATGTGGCTATCCTTGCGCCCTCTACCGTTATTTACGAAAAACACATCCGAATTCAGTGCCACGGAACTGTCCTCAAAGCCTCGTGTTGGAGCGAAACGTTTAATATTCAATGTGAATTAGTGAACTAGCGAATTTACACGATGAAATAGCTGTGACAGGGTGAAATCTGAATGCTCCAAATAGTTATAAATTAAACGAGTACAATGTGAACTTTTAATTGTTACATTTAAAAAAAGATATTTGATAACATTGTAAAATAAGTTATATTAAAAAAATTCACGAACGGTCTATGAAACAGTACCTATTTATTCTTATTGAGCGTCGGTGGCACATTGGTGTGGACTGTTGCCTTTTTTACATTTATTTATACTGGTCTATTCAGTAGATAGGTACCTAAACTATGCTCAATTCTGATTTTGAATCCACGCATATACAGCGAGCATAGAAGCCTCAGTTTTAAATAGCAAATGTTGCGATGCCCTGACAGAGTCATGTTGAGGACCATTGTTAACCAACATGCGCAATAAATGAATATGAATACATATGAGTACTTTTTTATCCCTCTGTCCATGAGTCACTTCGTCTAAGGTCGATGGATATATCTATGCCTTAGAAGCACAAATACCGAGGTCGGACCTAATTTGCCCTCACAACACAAATTAGTCAGTTCCTGAGGATTTAAAATGTATTCAGTCTGTGTACGTGTCCATCTGTTTGTTTTTTTATTTGGTGTTCTTGCCTATTTTAAATATTTTGTGTATTTTGCTGTTGGTTACACTCTCTTTGCGTACCCTTCTCATAATCTCTGTGCACGCCATTGATTACAAGCGACAATTGCCATTTACTGTGTTTGCTGATATATTTCTTTCCATACTTTAAATTTATTTTGCTCAAATGTATGAAACATGCGCGGCGTTGTGTTGTGTCCAAACGGAATCCTATTACGCTACACTTACGCTGGAACTAACACCTGGTTTGGGCCAGCGTAGACTGCCTGCTTTTTCATAAATTCATCATAACACATAATTTTTACTAGGTGGTAGACTCGATACTGAGTCGTCTAAGTAGGTACCAATATCGTCCCGTCAAATAAGAGTGCCATGCACTTTTATGTTTCGGGATGAGGGCACTGTAGCTAGTAAAATTACTAGGTATAAGAGATCTAACATCTGTAGTATCGGGTGACGGGCGCAGTATGGCATTTATGGAAGGTGATAACTGTCCATCAGTTGTTTTTTCCTTAAATGCCACTCTGTCATGGTAAATGACACATACCATCAGGTGACCGTCCCGAGCGTCCTGACTCTTAAATATAAAAAAATCATACGTTGAAATGTTTAAACATACTTGCTTACAACATACACAGTATTAGCCAGTACGAAACAAATAAAAGCCTGGACCATTAAATTCACATTAGGTTCACCGCAGTAAGCGCATCTGGCTCCTGATGGACAATTTTCTGTACGAACGGTGTTCTTCAAAGTGTTCTNAGCCTCAGTTTTAAATAGCAAATGTTGCGATGCCCTGACAGAAGGTCATGTTGAGACCTGTACTAATAAGTATTATTAAGGACCATTGTTAACCAACATGCGCAATAATGATATGAATACATATAAGTACTTTTTTATCCCCTGTCCATGAGTCACTTCGTCTAAGGTCGATGGATATATCTATGCCTTAGAAAGCAAATACCGAGGTCGGACCTAATTGCCCTCACAACACCAAAATTAGTCAGTTCCTGAGGATTAAAATTAGTCTGTGTACGTGTCCATCTGTTGATTTTTTAATTTGGTGTTCTTGCCTATTTTAAATATTTTGTGTATTTTGCCGTTGGTTACACTCACTTTGCGTACCCTTCTCATAATCTCTGTGCACGCCATTGATTACAAGCGACAATTGCCATTTACTGTGTTTGCTGATATATTCTTTCCATACTTTAAATTTATTTTGCTCAAATGTATGAAACATGCGCGCGTTGTTTGTGTCCAAACGGAATCCTATTACGCTACACTTACGCTGGAACTAACACCTGGTTTGGGCCAGCTAGACTGCCTGCTTTTTCATAAAATTCATCATAACACATAATTTTACTAGGTGGTAGACTCGATACTGAGTCGTCTAAGTAGGTACCACCGTAGTGCCATTTATCGTCCCGTCAAATAAGAGTGCCATGCACTTTTATGTTTCGGGATGAGGGCACTGTAGCTAGTAAAATTACTAGGTATAAGAGATCTAACATCTGTAGTATCGGGTGACGGGCGCAGTGATGGCATTATGGAAGGTGATAACTGTCCATCAGTTGTTTTTTCCTTAAATGCCACTCTGTCATGGTAAATGACACATACCATCAGGTGACCGTCCCGAGCGTCCTGACTCTTAAATATAAAAAAAATCATACGTTGAAATGTTTAAACATACTTGCTTACAACATACACAGTATTAGCCAGTACGAAACAAATAAAAGCCTGGACCATTAAATTCACATTAGGTTCACCGCAGTAAGCGCATCTGGCTCCTGATGGACACTTTCTTGTACGAACGGTGTTCTTCAAAGTGTTCTAGAAACTACGACTAACATATACTAAGTAGTATATGTTAGTCGTATTCGTAGTTCGATAGTAATGGCATCCTTTAACGATACGATAGCGCTAGAGGAGTGTAAAATAAATTTATTGAAAAATTTATAAATATTTCTATGTGTACATTGCCGAACCGTGTAACCGCTTCCCCGAATCATAATTAAGTGCGTTATCATATTTATTGTGTTCATATTAAGTGCATACTAGGATTATTTACAAAAAATATATATTTGAAAAATCAAGGACTATATCGGACAACGTCAGAAAATAAAGAAATTAATTAAAGGAAAAAGTAAAATTTATAAAAACAGAATAATTAAATTTAAAAATTACGTTTTATCTCCAGAAGCGTTAAATTAGTCGTTGCCAAATAACCCCCAATTATTGAAAAATTGTAGGAAAAACAGCATATATTATCTAAATACACTTTTGAATAATAATTTAAACATAAGATTATTAGTTTAGAAATAAGAATTATTTTTTTTAACTTAATTTCATGTTTTACTTACAATAGACAACGTAAAATAACGTGATATATAAATAAAGTTTTATTAAATATAAAAAAAACATTTAATAAAGTAAATCTTACAAAACAACACAACGAGTATCCAAAACATTTCTTACCACTTCAAATAATTTATCACAAAATAAACCAAAATAATTTGAGCTATCATCAAACAAGCTAAAGCTACTCAGTAAATTAACTGGCCACTGCAGTAGGTACGTCAGCACAAAATAGCAGTTCTTCTTTATTTATCGTAAGCTACTCGGGCATTGATGGATCGACCTTGGCTTCAGTCAACAATAGCGTTCTTAATCAACAACACACATAAGGCTCTCGTTTATTCAATAATATCCAATCAATATCTCAGATTTCAATCTATTTGCAAACAGCGTTCGGGTTTTGTTCTAAATTTAATGCCGCCCTTGTTTTATAGTTATTGAATTACCGCACCTCGCATCCAACACTACCGATATTTCATTTTACATCTTTGAGGTTTTGAGGCGTTCTCTGTTTATATATGACATATCAGAGACATGGACACTGACTACGGGATTAGTTTACAAGTTCAAAGTCGCTCAACGTGCAATGGAGCGAGCTATGCTCGGGGACTCTCTTAGGGATAAGATTAGAAATGATTTGATCTGTAAGAGAACTAAAGTTACCGACATAGCCCGTCGGTTAGCATGTTGAAGTGGCAGTGGGCTGGTCACGTATTTCGTAGAACCGATGGCCGTTGGCAAGCGTAGCGTAGGATGCCCTCCGGCCGATGGACCGACGACTTGCGAAAGGTCGCTGGTGGAGGCTGGATGAGAAAAGTGAAGGACCGGGATATCTGGCGCAAAATAGGGAAGACCTATGTCCAGCAGTGGACTGCGATATATAAAAATTCTGGTTTCCTTTAAGTAAATAGAAAACGCCCCAACACCTGAAAGATACAAAATGAAAACTCGGTAGTGTTTAATGCGAAGCTCGGTAATAATGTAGCTGTAGATACAGACATGTAAAATTTTTATATGAACGTAAATTTGTACTTGCGGCAACATTACGCGCTAACCAATGATTCCCTGCATAGACTTTTACTAACCCAGGAATAGTTACGCTAAACTGGTCAAAGGAAAAGCAACGCAATTCAAGAGTAGAGTTTACATTTGGCTGTAACAATGTTTTTCTTAGAATTTGCCATTTTGGTTTTATATACATTTTTGCTGAATATTTTTGTATTTGTTTTTTATTGTACAAATACTTTTAATAAAACTAATAAAAAAACTAACTTCTGAAAAAATCCAAGTGAAATAATCACACAGGCGACTCAGGTAGGCTACAATACAGGCCTAATCACCCTACGGGTGATTAGGCCCTACGGGTGATACGGGTAGGCTCGTGCCCCTCGGTGGGGACGTTTAATGAGCTGATGATGAATGATGATGATGATGAGAGGTATATATTTTATGTAATAAACCATTAAGTTAACAATGTAATTTAATAGGATAGTTTTTATGAAGGATTCTGTTGCCTAGTTTATAGTGAAATTATTTTGCTAGTAAAATATTTATTATAGACTTTAGTTGCTTTAGCAATGTTAGTAACAATGCAGCTGGTTGTGTATTTTGTAATAAAACTTTTATATTCCCTATTCTATTATTATATTCTCGAGCTAAACAGTAAAACGTGATGTTTTATTTCTATTTTAGTTTATCAGAGTGGCTGGTTATGATAATAACATGACTCGAGTTTAGTTTATATTAAATACATTATTATTAACATTAGTTTTATCCATAGCCATCCATGAGGGGTCCTGCTAGACAACAAACGAGGCTCAAGCCACCAAAACGCACTAAAGCAGCGCAGAGGGTTACAGTTAAAACCACTCCAATGTTGGAAATCATTGGGTCGACCTCCATCCAGCAGTGAACGTTTTATGGAGTGGCCCCAATTAGAGCAAGGAGTTTCAAACGTCGGATAGCTCTACATTTTTTCCTTTTTACGTAGATAGGTACGAAATTTACATACAATCTTTCAGACCAATACAGACATGTTGATATGCCGCTCAACTAAGAACCATTGATCTGCGTTCTCGACCATAAAACACATGGGTCGAAAAATATGTGGTGCAAAAGACGACTAAAGGAGCTTCGTAGCTCTGGGGTAACGTACGGTAAAACTGAATACTTGCTGTTGACCGTGGTGTTACACGCGGTATATTTCCCGCATTCAAATATAGCCTCTTAATCCAGCTACCTTCATACTTCAGTCATTCAAATGAGAAGAAATAACACACATACACACAAACTTTTACCTATAAAATATTAATGTGATTACCCGGTTACTACGCCAGCAACTACAGACGCGCGAGCTTATCGCTTACTATTTTTTTTCTAGCTGACAGCTTTTAGTTAGCAGTGTTGACAACATTAAGGTAATAATTATAATTTTATTGCCATGGCAGCATATTTCACTGTTTTGTGTCCGCAATTATATTATTAAATTCTACCAAATCAACGCCTATTATTATTATTTATACACGGCAGAAATATTTACGTCGTTCACAGGCAGCAAATGGCTTCTACAGCTTCACCGGGCAATGGTTGATTGCTTCATGTAAGTATATCAAATACTTACAAATATACTATCACAAAAAACAACGGTGACGGTTCGTTTATTAAGCAATCAGTCTAATGTAAACATGTAATTCACACACCTCAATCAGTATTCTAGTTTAATCTAGGTAGTTTAATCTAAGTTCATGATTTCAAGTTGCAAAGAGCATTCCCAAGGCATTCAAGAGAAGTTAAGGCCTGATGCTTGATCTTGCTGAAGTTGTATCCACGTCGCTTGCATCTGAATTATCTGCAGCATTAGATCGATAAACTTGCCTACTGAATACAGAATATCGTTCACAATTTCAATGACTCTTATGGTTTTAAGAATAAAGCCCAAATTTCATTGTCCGACAAACCACTCCAATGCCGGAGACCTAAGTTACTTGAAAGAAATCATGCATAGCGAAATATGATGTTTATATATTTTTTAATTGTAGGGTGTGCGTAGTTAATAAGACATTTCAGGTTCAATCAAAATTCAAAACAGCACCGTACTAAAAAAAAGTACAGGCGCAACGTGACTAAAACTGACGCGTAAAAAGGAAACGGAATTGATGAACTCGTAATTTCCGACAGCACTTTATTGATACAGATATTAACAATCTCCTATTATTTCCGTCGCACTTCCCAGTGATTTTATTAAATAAACTCGCGTTGCTCATATGAGAAACCCAAAAATGTATGTCGCGTTACCATTGTAATTTTAGCGCGCTTAATTTCAACGAGTCCAATCTACTTGGATTGTACAATTGTCAAAATGAGTTTGGGTCTTCAACTTTGCAAGTTTCGAAGAAGTTTACCCTATGCGCCGGCAGGCAACGGTGGCGATGATTTTGAAAGTTACTCAACTGCTGTTTTTACGGTACGTTGCTCGGAGGTACGTTGTGACTAAAACACCTGGTCTTGATTTGAATGTGAGCGGTGACAAATGCAGTGTTAATGTTAAGTAGGTCACAAATTTTGCGAGCGTACATTAAAAAAAGGCACACACCCAGAACAATTATTTTGGGGAGTTTACGCAAATAATTAATAAAATATTTTTCTTTTCTTTTATATTAGTCTCTCGGCAGTGCTCACTTGTTCCCACAAATCTAGTCCATGGGGATTATTGGAACCAATAATACGGACCTAGTGGAAATTAGTAGATGTACCCGCCCCCCATAGGATTCACTAGTAAGCAGTTAGAAAAATAAGATTTACCTAGAATCACGTTTACGAGAATATGCCTTCACAAAATACAAAAAGCCTGACTATTATGTACTATTATGTTAGGTACGTACATCTCCAACTGCAATCTGTCATTATAACGTTTATTAGGTACATCTTATTTCCAAGCAGATAATCTTATACGAGTGAACGGATTCTGATATGTAAGTACCTATACTTAATACACTAATAGGCGCTCAAAGTTCCATAGGTTTATTAATTTCTAGGTATATTACGCTCTAAAAAGTATCGCAAGTTTTACGCT
Organism: Leucinodes orbonalis; assembly: GCA_019425675.1. Lineage (NCBI taxonomy): Eukaryota > Metazoa > Arthropoda > Insecta > Lepidoptera > Crambidae > Leucinodes > Leucinodes orbonalis. The sequence continues at coordinate 56,858 of PQWD01013686.1, read as the reverse complement.
CTAAAACGTAAATTTACGAGCATTTTCTCAATATTACAAGAACTCCAGACCAAAAGCCCTGGCTCTAAAATATGAGCTTTGATAAATTAAGAACAGCGAAGAAAGGAAATTTATCTGCCGTGTAATACGGGCTTTAATAATACAGTTATTTTGAACAAACTATAAACAACAATCACAGGCTAATGCTGTTCTTTCACAATTTTGATAGTATCATATGAAAAATTATGAAAGTTAAACGTTTTACCTCGAAATTTAGTCACATTTTCAATTTCAATACTAACTGGTTCTTGTTATGCATACCTAAAGATGCATACATAAATACAAACGAATAAACAATTAAATAAACGTCCCCAAGGTTTTCATTTTCATTTATAATCACTTACTAGTCGTACCACCAAACAAAAACGTACATTTTATTACGAGAAATTGTTAAAGAAGTGATAATAATATTATAAATATTGATGAAATTATGAAATGACATATAATGAGGAGGATTGTCATCGCTATGATATATTTATTAGAAGAATTCATTGCTAGCCTTTCTTAACGATTGAGAGCATAGACTACCTAACCACTGAAACTGCTGACTGATTCACTTGATGTTAGAAAGAAGATAGATGTATAGGGACACCATTTTAGGTAGAGAACGGGTGGAGAACCTACATAAATGTTGTAAGAGAGCGCGTCCTTTCAATTACATACGAAGCTTTTTCCTGTCAACGTTAAATTGGAACTTCCATAAAATACACAGTGTAGTGCATATAAAGTACCTAAAATCTAAAAAAATCCTAACCGTGACGTAGTATGTAAATTGTGTTTATTTATGCAGATCGCGGAAGAGACTTTTAGAGAAATACCAGGCTTTCCGTCATTTCTGATGGTGGAATGGGACTAATTGCCCTCCGCGCTCGTAATTTATTAAATTAGCGGTAGAAAAAGGAAAATGCGACAATACAATGTTTTATGCGTTTGAATTTATCCTAGTCACAGTTCCTTTATTTTCGAAAACAGCGACGTGCTATAATGGCGTAACAACATTTTATTTTGTTAATGTGTTATCAAATTATTTTCATCCATCTTTAGTGAACGACAAACTTGCTCTTAACCCTTATAGTACAGCTACTTATACTACAGTGCTTGGTGAGGTGAAGAACATCGCAAATTCTTGAAGCAAAATGAAACCTAAAAGCGAAAAAATTGGCCAAAAATAATCAATTAGATTTCATATATATTCCTTATTTTTATCAACCGCATAGTTCAGCACTTTATCAACTTTGGAAATGTCTCTCGCGCAAATTATTCAATTTACAAGAAAAATATATTAGAAACCTCAATATCATTTTTTAGAATCTACACATTGATAACCAAAAATGTGTACGAGCGATGAATAAAAATTAGGTTCAATTTAACCCAAAAATTTATTGATTTTTATTCAAGTTTCTCATCAAACCTTATAGCGGTTCCGATAATAGAAGAAAGAAAAAACATTTATTGACCCTTTTTAAAACAGATTTCACAAATAACAACCAAACGACAACAATATTATAAAAATAATATTTCAAAAAACAACAAAAAAGGTCAAATATAAATAAATATATATATTTGACATTTATATAATACATATACTTACAAAGTATAATAGTGTAGTGCTAATAGATTTAGAGAAAAAAGGGTGTGACATACGGACGGATAGATAGACATATGTATGAAGAATATGTATTCCGTTTTATGCCATTTGACTACGGAAATCTAAAAAGCCTAGCTCAAGATCGGTTGAGACGAAGGGTCACTATGGACGACTAGGGCCCCGTCTATGGAAAATACGATTTTAAGTTCCTATATTTACAACTTGACGAAGAGCAGCTGCGTATCTGTGATCATTAATGTTCATTAAGTAGGGAAAGGTTATACAAAGACTTGGTAATTAACATTTTGTATCTGGAGCCACCGCAGTAATGAAAATAACTATGTACAAGATGTTGACGACATTACTTTTACCTTAATGAAAACCGCGATATTAATTTCGTAATACTATTGTATCATTGTATGTCTACTAAATGGAAATACAACTTCCTCTCCTAAGAGACAGAGAGTACTAGGTAGAAATTATGAAATACAAGCCGTAGTTTGAAGGCCATAAACATGTTTGAAACGCTCATCTGCTAGAGGTGGGTGCTAATAGCTACAACACAGTCCTAGACTACTGTATCTGTTAACGCTTTTGAATTTTCGTGTGTAATATAAAATTGTGTTTCAAATAATAAATAAATAAATAAATGTTGTTAAAGGCGTAACGAGTGATGAACTCGTCAACTCTTTGTTAGTTAGTTTAACAGTCAGTCTCTAATAAAATATAAAACATTGTAGATTAAAAGGTACCTATAGTATATAATTCGTAAGAGTCGCCTTGTCAGGAGTAGATATTTCTCAGGGTAACTACCGAAGCTTGAGAGAATTTAAAAACTATATTCAGAATCCCATCGGATTGTGAAAGTTACTTAATTTGTAGATTTTTAATTGAACGCTGAAATGAATAAATATTATTTATAATATGCATTGGAATAAATATTATTCCATTTCGATAGGTAAATGTAGTTCAGTATATTTGAGTATGTTACCAGAGTCCTAGTAACTTTGGCAAACTACCAACTCTTACTGGACCAGTGAAATGGCTATATCTATATGTAGGGTTATCTTTATACTCAATAATGAAGAATAATTTATTGCTTTCTCAATTTATTCACTATAACAAAGCAATAACAAAACAACGTTTTTGTACTACATATCGGTATTCGGTAACAAATTCCAATATATTTACTTTATCTGATATAACTAGTTTTGAAATAGGGCTTTTTCGTAACGGACTGTGATTAAATCAGGTTCGTATTTAGAACATCGCAAAACTAAAACAATTACATTTAACGGGAAACTATGTCGGGAAACAAGTTGCCGACTCTAATTGAGATTTGTTGTATTTAAAGGGTAATTTGTCAAGCAATCCATTTACTGATTAAAGTCCGACTGAGGAAGTGAAATAAATTGAGATTATTTTTGGTTCTTTGTTCCTTGTGTGTAATCTAATGTATTTGATTTGTTATCTTAGACACGTGTTTAATAACTGATAAATTGTCACACTCTAATTTTAAAATAGTTCAATTTGATTGCGCTTCGATAGTTTGGAAAAATTAATTATTTTATTTTGTTAATTTTGGCTTTTTGTTCACAGAATAAATTTGACTGCGAATAATTTTATGAAAACAAAATAATCCGCGGTGTGTAACATTAATATGATGTTTCAAGCGCAAGCAACTATTCTATATAAACTCATTTATGTGTCTATATATTTTTATTATGAAAATAAAGCTTTCATGATCATCCTTTAGCATCCCACTACAAGCCCAAGGCACAACAAAGCTATGGGCGAATTTGGTCACAACTCACCACGCAAGCCCAATACAGCTTGATGGGTGAGAGCGAACTAAAATGAACGCTTAGTTAGACCACTAGACCATGGAGGCTACGCCTAAACATCCAGTAATCACTTCTAATTTCAAAATTTTGTGTAAAAGAAATTGATTTTCAGCTTCATAGTAAGCAAAATTGATAATGTCTTCAAAGGATCCATTAATTTACCGAAGTAAGCGTGTTCTTTGCGAGACAAAAGCCATAGTGAATAGCGGCTAAAACATCGTCAAGTTGACATTCTTAAAGCTACATCACGTAATATATTCGGAGACAAATTGAAAATTTCTTTTGGTTCATTATATTACGGCAATAAGCGTCTTTATAAAGTAATAAAGGATGAAAAAAAGCTACCGTTAAACTTGATATAGACACGTGACTCAACAACTCTGTGTAAAATTTGTGCTAAATATGATGTTGCCAGAGATTTTTCTTATTTCTTTACTCCAGAGTCTTCAGTTTATTGCTTGTCAGCTGCCAGTGCTGCCGTTTGGAACGGTATGTTATTAGTCGCATGAAACTATTAGCAGGTACAAACCTTATGTGCCCTACATTACCCTGTAGTTTTTTATCAATGAAATAAATACAGGGTGAATTTTGAATCATTGGTATCCATTCCATTTACCTTGCCATGTCAGTCACCGATGACTGACAAATAATATATTTTTATTGTGTCTGGTCCGCAAAATAACAGTTCAATAAATAAACTCTCATCCGTCAATTCTTACTCATCTATATAGTATCTACTTGTTAGGTAAACCATTTCATAAAAGAACAAGATATCAATTATTAAAAAGCCACCTTAGGGACTTGTATGGATATAATTTATAAATCGTGACTCGGGCAAAATACTACACAATATCTGTATCTACCAAACACTCAAATTTTAGTTTCACTCAAAAGAATTATCTTAATCCAGCAATAGTTACTTGTTTTAAAATGCAGATGTATTAATAAAAGCTTTTGCTTTGGAAGAACTCCCTGTTATTGGGAAAGATCTCAGGCGTTTGTGAACTCAAACGTAATTTCTCTCGACGTAGCTGGGCGGTATCTGTTATAAGGAATAGTATTCAGCCTGATTCCTATTATATGTTTTAGTTGTAACTTTAAAATCAATGAATCTCTATCAATTATGTCACTTTGGATTGGCAGCTTTTTTTTAATGCGAGTTCGCGAAGGTTTTAATGAAATGTCATATTTAATTATATTTAGTCTGGCCTTTAGACTTGAAAATAAATAGATAACATTTCTGACGCCTCAAATTTGAGGATAAGTTGAGAGAACATAAGATTATAAATGAATTTTATTTCTTCCAATAAATAGCACAGTACTCTTATGATTTCAAACATATTATTAAAAACCGAAATTTCGAATTCGAGCTTACACAATAAGGCTCATTATATGACTAAATGAAGCTAGCAGGTAACATGATATATCAATTAGATAATTTTAGGCAAAAGAGATGTTAAGTAACTTGAACAGCGGCAATCACAGAAATGAAAGGAAGCAACGTGAAAAGATTTTTAAGAAGTATGACCTGATTCCAAACTAATATCAAAGAAGCACATGGAGTATATTACAACAGAAATCTGTTTCCACTGGTCTTTGAAACAACCGAGTTTTGCTAAAGTTATAATGTAGTCTCACTTTAAATATTTTCTTCATACTACAAAGAGACCACACAATTGCGTAACCTTAATGCCTCAGGCCAACCTAGTTTTACTTAGCAAAAGCTTTGTTTTTGCACAAACAGTAATACAGTACGAGTTTGTTTATTAAATACCTACGAGAACAACGTCGTTAGTTATTATATGAGGGCATTGTATAAATTTTATAGTATTGAGTTTTGTTGCATTGTGTAGTTTTATGATATTTAACCTTCAGTTTACTTGGTGTTTTAAAGACGTACCTGCAATATCTTTTTTTCAAGTATACATACGTTAAACTTGCGAACCTTCATATATTACCTATCGTCACTTTACGTTTCTATTGAATTCGATGATAATATTAATAATAAGAACGCCTAATATAACTAATAACTGCTATTTTTATATCATTACATTTAAATTGGTTACGTTCAGGCTTCAATTTGCAAAACTGCTTCCATCTCAGCAGTGCTTGTCGTGGCGGTTGGTAATTAAGGCTTCACTTCTTGTACTAAGACATTCAGTTCATAAGACGTACGGGTTCCATCCCGGGCAGCACAAACATTTGTGTGCATGAACTTGTCGGTTTGCATTTGTCTGGGTGTTTTCTATGTATATTGTAAAATATGTATGTATTTACAAAAGTATTTAAGTTTGTTTATCCGTTGTTAAGTTACAATACTACAAGCGTTATCTTGGGCTTGATGGCGCTTTATGAATGTCAGTGGATATTTATTTATTTATAGTTGACATAATGGAATAGTCGTTACCAATAGAATTATTTTATAAGATAACATTATTTAGTCTATAATTGCCTATGGTATATCATTGACGTCCTTTGTACATAATATGCATAATTACTCATATCTTGCTTAATATAATTAATTTATATATGTCAACTTTTACTTTTTCTGCTAAAATACAAACTGTACAAGTAATTTAAAAGCTTTTTAAATATTCATTTAACTATATAACGAAAGATTTAAAATTATATCTATATAGGAACCAGTAAATACACAGGACTTAACGATAAAACACTGACCAACGTAATAAACTTGTGTAAATTTGCAACAACATTTGCACCAGGGCACACAAGAGATTGAAAAGCCGAGCTCACGATTAAATAAATTCAGTTATAACGATTATTCAAAACCTCTACACAACATTCATTCCGTTATTTTTAACATTTGCGCTATTATTATAACAAATTTTGTGAAGGTATGAATATTCGTATCTCAGTATCTGTATAGAAAATGTTATGTTAATGTTGACATTTACTATTCAGACTGCCGAAAATTCGTTTGTTCCTGATATTAAGGCCTCTATTCTAGAACGAAACTTCAACGTTGATATTCGCTTAAATTGAGTGAGAAAGGGATACTGCTATTTTATCGTATAGAGCACTATCCCTTTTTAACTCTACTTAAGTGAAGATCAAAGCTTGAGTCTCGTTCTAAAATACGGCCTTAGGGTTTAAATTTTTGTTTGTATGCTTAAGCTAATAACGACGCCATCACGGTTCCCGCCGCAGCGGCCGAAATAGCTAAAACATTACAACACTCTATAAATCGACAACCGAGATTCGCGTAACTGGCGTGTGCCGGGCCGTTTTGCTCCCCAAACATATGTTAGGCTACCAACATATGTTTGGGGAGCAAAACGGCCCGAAGAAGAAGTACCAAAGAAGATTACAAAAAATAAATAAATTGCGGTGCATCCCTATATGAAGTTAATTGCGATAGTGAATTAAGGCCTTAAATTCGAAGTTTATTACCATAATTATGTAGCACACACAAAACTCATGAATAGTGAGGAACTAACCACATATAACAGAGTACGAAACAGCCTATTATTGTATCATACTCATTGTAAATGAACAATATATCAAAGAAGCTATCTCGAACTGACACCTACAAATAGGGCAGGCTTAGCCGATTTAGATCAATGTCAACGTCGCCGGAGGTTTGGCCGGCGTTCAGCGGCTATTACTTACGGCAGTCCACTGGTGGAGATGTCACCTTGACTAATGTGCAGTATTAGATGTCAGCGAACTGACTACAGCAGGTAAACAGGGGACTTCATGCTTTAAGTAACCTTTTTTGTAATAAAGCGCTTATTGACCGACGACTTGCGAAAGTTCGCTGGTGGAGGCTGGATGAGAAAAGCGGAGGACCGGGATATCTGGCGCAAAATGGTGGAGGTCTATGTCCAGCAGTGGACTGCGATAGGTTGAATAGAAAAGCGCTTATTATTTATATACCTATGTCATATAGATATAGCACATGAGTTGAAATATAACTAACTTGAACGATTATACGACTGTTTTGACGAATACAAAACATTTTACAATAATTTGTTTAGTAAACTGCAATGAGATATTTTTGGTTTGAAATGAATCCTTTCTTTTAGATTTCAAACTTAAACGTCAAAATACTCCTTATTACAGCGACATAAGTTGTTTCTAAATAAGTATGTAATGTAAGTAAAAATAATACTTGGGTATTGCTCACTCGACTCGATTTGTTCAACCTCCGTATATTTCCACCCATATCAATCCTACAGATCTAATTAAACGCTAACAAATCTGAATTTCTGTACTCAACAATACCGTTTGAACGGATTCAGAAATACTGGAAAATCATGAGAGTGTATGTCGCACTAATTAACGGGCCATTCGAGCCCGCATATTGACGTATGACGCAATCCGAAATTGTGCTAAAAGCGAAGATTAGGACACATACTCACCGATCCTCTTTTAAATAGTGAGCCATTATTATGGAGCGTTGAGTTCCTGGATTAAAACACAAAGAACACTTCAGCTTTAAAATTCTATTGTTTATCTGATCAGTCTGTCGTAGTTATTTATTTGCGTCAAATAACTCGGTATTCGCCTTGCCTCTTTTAGCTTCATTCAGAAGTAACAGAGATCAAGTCATCGATTCATGGAGCCAGAGTATGTACTACGCTACTCCTGTTAAGACGTAGTCTCCACTTAGATCTCGCCTGCTATGATGGCCATTGGTCCTACTAATACCACTACTACATACATTAAATAATATTAATTGTATCATAGAAGCCTCATACCCTATGGATAGCATGTTACTGGATTTTTTATAATCACGTGATACGTATTGTATTATTTATTACAAAATAAATTATTTATTAATTTTGAATAATCAATGTTCGTACCTACATATTCGTCTCATGAAAAAGATAGTACGTCTGAGTCGAGCGAGGTCGTTAGGGTCGCTATAAAATAATGCAAAATCTGCTATTCAGCCCTAAATATCCAATTTTCGAGTAAAGTACGACCAACGTCATAATTAACAAAGGCCTGGGACACCAGCCCATGCATAACTAAAACCAGCGACCCCGAAACGAGACCGCCCTAAACTATGGGCTTGAGCTCTAAAGGGCTTCATGTTTGAGTGACTGGAAATGGCAGATATACTGTTGTTTAATGTTTTTAAACCACATCTGTTTTGTCGATTTATTGAAGATATAATATTAGTTTGGTTTTTTCTTCCTAATGAACAACAATTCGTTTTCGTGGTCTGAAAATTATAGGCTGTTGTTTGGGAATATAATATTAGTTAAAATTTATTTAAAATTAAATTTGTAACTAGGCACTAATCCTGCATTCGTATAGTTATAAAAAAAAAACAATTTGACTTCGTTATTATATTAAATTCTTTGAATTTTTATTCTGTGCCAGTAATAAGCTGAAGTTTTCTTGAAATTAATCTTTTAACGGCCAGGAAAAAAACCTACTTATTGTATCTGTTAGAAACAATATCTCTCCAAGGGTAAAAAAGTCGTTTAAAGTATGATGTATCGATTAACTGTTTAAATTGTTAATACCAAACTCAATGGTAAATAATATATTGGTAAATCAATCTATGACTTCAAATACTTACTTGAACAAATTACATTATTAGAGTTAACGAATAGTTTCATTTGAAGGTTACGGAGACCAGTCGATAGTTGAGAATAACATATGGGAACATAAAACAGAACTATTAGGTAAGCATGTAATAAAAAACCCATAAGAATCGATAACGAAAAAGCAAAGTTCTGACTTCACGTAGTCACATCTATTAGTCCAAATATCTGTTCGATGCCATAACTAGAGCACAGACGACGCGGTAGGATTTGTAATAATGCTGTACAGAGTTGTTTACGTGATATGTTGTCGATTCGGTCGTCTCATGTGAATACTATTTAATAGCTATTACAAACATGTGCTCCCGTTAAATTATAATTTATAGTGCTACCCAAACATTTTATTTTATGACGGTGAAGGAAAACATCGTGAGGAAACCTTCACGCACGTTTCTGAAGAGATTCAAAGGTAGTGCGTGAAGTCGTCCAATCCGCACTGGGCCCGCGTGGACGACTAAGGCCTAATCACCCTATACTCGGTACACCCTACACCCTATATTCTACTTTGATTGGGGCAATGTGTACCATAAATAATACAATGTTTAATATTTTTTAATTACACATATTATAAATTTTACTAATTCAATTTAATTTTTGAGGCTTCTGCATAAATTTTAATGTAAATTTATGTGAGTTCATACTTTTATGCAGATACCTATATATTTCAATTTTGTAACAGTCAAGACAGAAATTCATTAATCTATGTAGTGTTTTCTCTGTGTACTTTTTAAACGTCAACCTGACTAAGCTAAGCTAAGCTAAGTAGGCAAACTAATGTGTTGAAGAATGTTAGAAACCTCGACTTAGAACTTAAAAATATTTTAGCTAGATAAAGTTAGCACAAGACTTTATTGTCTTAAAAATGTATCCTTGCTTCGCCTTTTGGCAATTTATTTATTAGTTGTTCTTACTCCGAATAACTTTGCCACTTTGTGCGTAGGCAATAAGTCATTAAACAAGAATAGTAACTTAGTCAAGAGAAAGTTACTTTCGGGTAAGTGTTAGATGTTCTAACTAAAATATTAATCTTTCTCAGTGTCTACCCAATCTTATAATTAAAAGAAAGTTACCTAGCCTACAGACTACTAAAAAAGTTATTTTGCAAAATAATTGTTTATAATAAAGAGTACTTACACATTTGTGTGCTTGAACATGTTTGTTTGTATTAGTCTGGATGTTTTCTATGTACAATATGTATGTATTTACAAAAAAATATATATATATATGTATGTTTATCCGTTGTTTAGTACCCATAATACAGGCTTAACGCTTAACTTGGGACTAGATGGCGCTGTGTGAATGTCAGTAGATATTTATTTATTTATTTATTATTTATTATAATATGTAAGTATTTACAAAAAAAATTATAAGTATGCGTATCAGTTTTTAAGTACCTATAATAAAAGCTTCACGCTTAACTTGGGGCTAGATGGCGCTGTGTGAATGTCAATGGATATTTATTTATTTATCATATCTGGAAGTTATGCTGCAAACATGTTATGACTTTTTAAACATAAAACCATATGGAATTATCTTAGTTTATGGCTTGGCATACCTTAATCTTTTCTCAGCCTCCGTTAGAGATTTGGCTAGCAGTTATGTTATTAGATAGTAAATATTACGAAAACTTCTACCAAAATTATTTGCAGATAAATTAATCAACACCCTGGCCCAACCTTTCAACTTGCTACCGAAAAGGAAATGGATCACATTTACAGTGTTCCATTGCCTCGTCATTTAGTTCTTCTGCTGTGAATATTCTATGTCAACGCTTATCAACAGTTCTGACATGTTGGTCCTCCTCTCTCAGCATTAATAAAGCACAAATGTTCAACATCAGCAGGGACAACTTAATCTTGGCAATTTTTCCAATACTAATCCGTCAAAGTCTTTATGGATGTCATAAGCCTGTTACTAAAATAGTCCAACAATATCTTATTGCGTGCTAAGCTATCGTTAGCGATAGTAAAGGGCGGTTAACTCATGTTTAAGTAGCCATTAACTCGTTTTGCACGTGTAATATCAAAAGTTTTCTTTTATAACGACCATAATATCGCTTGAAGATGCAGTAAGAAATTGAAGAAGAAGCTTGAGTTATTAGATGTAGAGTTTCCTTTTGTAAGCTCTAAGCATTTCTGTCGTCAGCTATTGGACTAGTTAAAGGGTACTTCAATCTTTAGTTTCTCTACTCAAATAACTTAATTTTCTATTGTGTTTTATAAAAGTCAACTTCGTCATCAATCATTCCTATGGTCTCTTATAATATCGAAGATATATAAAATCTAATCTAATCTAAGATAAAAATATTATAATAATTTAGTTTCAACAACTTTAAGTTATATTTTACTTTTGTGGCACACCACCATTAATCAATTGTTATAATGATTCTTTTATTTCTAAAACTTGAACACTAAATAAGTGAGCGTTTGTATTTATATCGAATTCGAAATATTGAAAAATGTATCATGAATGTAAAACCACTTTTGTAACAAACAGCAGTAATGTATGATACTCGACGATATTATTGGATATCGTTTTATAGTAAGCGAATAAAGCTATCTTAACGATCGTGACCACAATAGTCGATTTTCTACAAAAACTTGATTCACAATAACAAATATGCTACTACTGCATGCTTTATAGATTTTCGGTCTTAAATATCTATTGAACACTGTTTGGTTAATTGATATTGGCGGTGTTATTAAAAACTAAGCAGCATGCAATTTCAGTTTGATATTTTGGTTCAAAAGATAGTTTATCAACGTGGAGTAGTTTTTTAAGGTTAAATAAAACGTTATCCATCTAACAATAAAACTAATCATTTTCGTTTTATGAAAAAGATAGTGAAAAGTTAGCTATAGGCAGTTTGGTCAAAAAACAATCATCAATGAAAGATTTATTAAGAGATACTATGCATTCTGCGAGTATAAGAACGCTATGCTACCAAACGGTCCCTTACGGCTTCCACGAAGAGTGAATGAAGGTGGGAAACATTTTCCAGCGCCATCTAGTTTCAATTAAGCAAGCAATCTTAAAAAATATATAACTGAGATTCGCATTGTTTTCTTATGACATATCTATGCAAGAATACATTCCAAATATTTTGCTGCCCAACAACACTCGAACCGAGCTTTGTTTTCTTTGCCCAGGTACTATGTGTACATTGCTAACTAAATGTTTGTATTATTGTCGTATATACATATCTCACTTTATGTTTTGGGACTCCAGTTTCCGCAGTGTAATTAACGCTTTATGAAAATTGCGTGCCGGGCACCTGAAATAATAATGTGCAAACACAACTGTTGATGTCACCGGGCCCTTTCTGCGTATTATTTGAGTTTTCTTTGTTATGCGTGCAATATTATGAACTCTATATCCTAACCACAAGCACTACATTTAGTGTAAGTTGGGGAAAACTTTATACTAACTTTACAAAGAAATATCCTAAATACCTAGTACAAATGAAAAACTAAAAGGTATTAAAAAAATATAATAAATAAAAGAATAAGAATATATTTATTGTCTCTCTTCAAACATTTAACAAATAAAAATTTAAAATTTTACAAAAAACAAGTACTTTGAGACAAAGGGAAGGAGCTCAGCTGAGTTTGCAACGAGAGCAATCCCGAGCATCGCTGTTTTTCAGCTACTCCCCTTACCCTCTGAGATGTTGTTGGAAGGCCTTGGTTGACAATTTTTAATATTATATAAGTATGGTGCGTTTTATATGGTTTTTATAATAAGTTAAACAATGATAGAGAAAAAACATAAATTAAATCCTACTTTATTTCTGCCCGAACTTTCTGTGTGTACATGTAAGAGGTATGTATTTGTGTTGGTGAGTGTGTAATTGATTATTTATAAATGAGTGTGTGAGGTATGTGTATGTATTTGTTTATTTATGTAATATGAAAGAATGTGCGTTGTTTATTATGCTTTTATGCAAAAATTTCTAAGCCGATCATCGTGAAACTTTTTACACATTTTTGGCGGTATTATTAATAACATAAGCTATAAATTACTCTGAGATTCCCACGAGAATGCAAACTTCACACGAATATAAGCAAAACTAAAAATATGTTACAAATCGCTACCTGCACAATGAGAAAGCCTAAAAGCTGTATTTTTATGCTATATTATATCCAATCGAATATGTTGACCAAGTAACAAGCCATCCATTCGTGTGTCCATTCATTCAGCTTTTTATCTAGCTCACTGTATAAGTGATGAACACCCGGTTTAAAAGATCCGAAAATGTTTTTGTTTTATGTACTGCTTTTTACAGCTTGCTTTTTGGGATCTGATACCATTGTAGAAATATTTTCTAGCACAAGACTCTATAAAATAGGAATAAACTATCGTTTTATATGGTTATAATTCCATAGACAAGAATCGGCCAACAACAGTATTGCCACGTAAAGAGCAAAAAATTAAATAACTGGGATGCAATGCGGTCGCCGAACCGCTTGTCAGATCGACTTTGCATTGGATGTTTTTCATTGTTTCCAATTTCAGTATTTCACAGAGACAAATGTGGGGGACAGCAAGATACTGCTTCGCTGGAAACATTACTGCAGGTAGTTGCTAAGCGTATACGACTTTTTGCTTGTCTAGTAAGCAGATAACATTCTAAATAGTATACATGTACTTTGGTTTTATCTTAAAGCGGTTTGATTATGTTTTTTGGTTGGGTTTTTTTACTTGATGTTAAAGCATATCTTTCCAGGACTCACACTTCTAAAAGTAATAGTAATATTATTCTAGACGAATCCAAATCTCAGCATAACTCTCTTTACAAATATTGGTAATAATGTACAGATTACGTGTAGGTACTACATTATCCAGCTAAATATACAATATATTAAAATACAATACAGGCATGGAGGTCAACATGGATCATCAAGAACTTGTGTTTCGAAACATTAGACAAACTTCCTAGGTAGTCGTGGATCCGGCCAAATAGCTTATTGATGCCAATTTGGTTTTGTCATACAAAATGTCCACATATGGACACATACTATCATGATAGTGGTGTCATTGATGAAGATAATTTCTTTACTAAAGAAATCTGCGTCGTTTTTATCATTCATGATTCGGCGTTTGCGATTGATTAGAAGCGGACATAAAGTTGTACAATAGATACTTGTATGAGAGCTGTTTCAATTATGTGATTCCCTGCCTTTGTTTTTTATCTGAACCCAAAACTTTCAATGCCTCAGTGGCAAAGAGGTCAGAGCGTTGGCCTTCGATCGCTGCGTGATCCGTGGTTTCGATCTCGCGGGAGACCACGGAATCAATATAAGTTTTGCGATTTTTCCCAGTTTGGTAATGACGTTGCTGGCTGCTTTACCTGATTGACTGAAAAGAAAGATGATCGTGCTTCGGAGATTCCGTTAAACTGTCAGTCTCGGCTTACATCTTAGGTTGGTAGTTGTCCATCATGCGTATGTAACATCCACCAATGCGTATTGGGCTCACTTGGTGAAATGGCGAAGTTATATAATTTTTCTGATCAGAATTGGTTGAACTTTGGACCGGTAGAGTGAGGCCGCGTAGATTCAGAAGCTTTGCTCTACATGAGATCTGATATGTTTTTATTATTTATAAAATCACTGGCGTAAATAAATATGTGGTCATATTGGCAACATTTTACATGAAATTTTCATGGTGGGATAACTTTCATTTTAGATAACGTAGTTTTATTAAATTGAAATGTAAAGCCATTTCCTGTGAACTTCAGGTTTAGTAAACATACAAAACAGTTAACATAGGAAACTTCTAGTTTAGTTAACATACTTGTATTTTAGGAAAAAAAATGGACAGTTCCATGTGGATTCCGGATTTCAAATTTCTCACGCGAAGTTGAGCGGGCTGCCGTTATACATATTGGAATAACTTTCGATATTTTATGCATAGGCTACGCTACCGACCTTGACATTACTCGTAGACAGCGTGTAACTATATTCGACAATAATATAGTTCGTTTCAACGACACATGTAGTAACAAATGGAACGAGTAATACGAGAATCTTAACTAAATTCATTATTTGCTTTTAATTAGGTGGAGATTACACCTATGTATATCATATACTTGTATATGTGAGGAAATCAAAACAGTATATATTCGTTACTACGATGTCTTTGCGAATGTCGATTGGTAAACACTTAAGGCAAACACAATTCCAATTACAAAAGTAGTAGGTAAACCAAGTAAATCCTTAGGATCTGGACCTCATTTTCTGTTCAAATACATACAAAGAACCTAATGCCATGGCTGAAAATACGTCGAGATAAATTGAGTGGTGATTGTGCGTAGAGAAAAATTTCCTATAACTTTCTTTGTATGTAATTGTTTGAATAATAAATAAAAAACTGACAATCGTATCTCGTCCCAAGTGAAGCCTGTATTGTGGGCACAAAACAACGGATAAACATACTTTTAATATATTTTTTTGTAAATACATACATATTATTCATAGAAAACACCCAGACCATTACAAACAGACATGTTAATTCACACAAATTAGAGCAACTGTTTCGTATGCTACCCTAGCGAGTAAAACCATTCAATCATGGAAAAACTGGAAGCAAGATACGGTCTATAATCCAAAAAAACTGTCGCGTGTATCGCAAATGTTGCCTTACTACCGATATACCAAGTACTCAGCTTTCCAGATGTATCTGACGTTAAGTCGAGTTTCAAAATGCATACAATACAGGTTTATTCTGTGAAGCCTAGTTTCCTTCTTCATCCTAATCTTGTTTATTAAGTTAATTGGAAGTGAAACAATCAGATGTCATTTATGTAGATAGTATTTATATAATATAACAAAAAAACAAAAAAGGAATAAACCCTCTTGCACGTTTTTATTTTAAAAAACATACAATCGAGTATTATACATAAGAAACACCTAAAGCAACACAAATTACAAATTAATGTTTGTACATCATGAGAAACCAACACTTGTAGTCCTGTTTCACGACTACTTAATCATTAAAATCATCAAATCACAGCATTTTCATTTAATAATTATACGTTTTGGCTATGCATTTATCTGATAGACCGGGTAAGACATAATAAAAAATAGTGTGCAACTTGCGTCTGCTTAGTAGTAGACGTAAAATTTCTAAATTGCCACTAACTTTCTTTCAACTTGGCTTAAGTACTATTCGTTGTGACGTCACCACGGCTTCTAAGTACTTCCAACTAATGATGTTCATAATAAACTTTTTGCCGTTCCCTCTTCCAGCGATATGCAGTCCATGGGGAACAGTTTTAATTAAATGCTAATTTCAACTGAAAACTGATATTACGTATAAAATATTGAGGAAATTTAATAGTTATTTTCACAGTTCGCTTTGCGGTTAAGGCGTATTAATAAATAATGATTACTGGTTTTAATTAATGTTCCATTTAATTAACAATTAAAACAAATTGATGTATTGTTGGATTATTTGATATCGGCTTTTCCATTAATGTACGGTTGATGTTACCTTGGGCGACATTCAATAAAAAAATATTGGGACTTGAATTGTTATGAAAATATTTTTGCATTGTGACGCTTGTCGTCGGGGTCATTGGTACTGTTGCCGTCTGATTTGGAGGATGCAGGCTTAATCCCGCCAATGTATATTCGAATTTTAGAAATTATATGTGCGTTTTACGATACGATACGATCTTACGGTGAAGGCAAACATCGTGAAGGAATCTGTGCATGCCTTCAAAGAAATGCATGGGTTGTGCGTGAAGTTTTATAAAACATTAAATCAAAAATAAAATGCTGTGATTTTTGATGACTACAAATCGCCTTTTAGCACTTAAGCTGAGAACTTATTCTCTCTATTTTAATGTTCGTATTTTTTTGCAAGTTCTATTTCCAATAACGATATAATAAGCAGGTTTCCTAACGATGTTTCCTCCAACTGATAGTGTGATAATCCGAACATTTCATTTCCGAACGATTCAAAAACACCTGGTTTTTGAATCAAGTAATAAGTTCTCAAGTAAAAATGGAGTATTTAAATATAAACATGGTGTGTTGTCACCAAAACAGTGTCAATTTAAAGGGAAATCAAATGAAAAGCGGCATCCAGCGTGAAAAATCAACCTACTCTTGGCTCACCTGAGACTGAATACATTACTAAGTACGTGTAAAAATGTGCTCTCAGATATGTGAAGGTCTCCACCTATCACGTCGTGGGCACAAATCACTGGTACGTGGCCGAGTCTGAACTCAACTTTTGGAATTTCAATCGGCCTTATTAGGGGAACGCAAGAAACTATTAGATTGTGGAAATAACTCTTGTAACTTTGTAAGCTTAAAGCTTTAAGCTTGCAACAAAATAAGTAACGTTATTTGCGTTATGGACAAACACCTTGCTGTAAGCTGTAATCAAACATTCAATCCTTATATGAATTGAAAGATTTAGGCAATTCTGTCGCTCATATATTTATACATTTATTACAATACATAACATATAAAAAATAGTGTTTTATATTAATTATATAAACATACATTTATTTTTAAACCTGTAAACTCTTGTTATTTCCAGAATGGTCTACAAAATTGCATTTTACCATTCTAGAAATAGGTAAAAAACTAAATTTTTAAGAAGTGAGTTCAACGGAAGTTTTATTTTAGCTTACAAATTGTTCAAGATTCTCCAACTAAGTGTTAAAGTAAACGTCATGTGAAGAACTTACTCGGAAAGAGTAGTAGTAGAAAGAGTAAAGTGTTTAACTTATTTTGAAATCCTTAAACGTCAGCTTATCATCTAACCTCTCGAGGCTAAACTATTTTAGGTATCTCAAGGTATCGCAATTCGCAATGATCCAAAAAACCATTGAGGACGCTCAATTAATACATATGTATATTAAATCACGTTATTTTTTCTTTGCCTTTAAGAGCTCGTGTCAGTCTAGATCTGAACTTGGGTCATTCATCAGAGATTCAGGCACCTTTAAAAGGCGAGGTCGAAAGGGAGATTAGCACTCCGTTTTTGCATCATGGTTTCGAAAGTATTAAGTAATAGCACCTACTGCTTGTTTTTAAATGATAACGATTACGCAAACAGATCTACTATTGCTAGTCTATTTCTTCTTAGGGATTAGGTAGTCAGAGTCAGTTAATTAACAATGAGACATGACGTTTAGGTACATATGTAGATTATTATTTATACATTGCTAAGCTAAGCTAAATATAGGCATTACGTCGTGGGAACTAGACGAGAATTCATTTCCAGAGCAGGTCATCTTGTACACGGTTTTCATCCGATCAGTTCACGCTACCTTTATTTTTAAAAAGAATTGGTAAAGTTTCTACCTTAATAAATATCCGTTAAAAAACAGGAAAATAATTCTTGGTCCGAAGACTTTACAATTTATTAAATCTTCGGGTCTGCTTTGGTATTTATTGAAGATTATTAAATAAAATTCACAGATAACTACACGAGAAGCATCTTCACTTAGGTGAATCTGCTTCTCGTGTAATTAATAGATCTTCACTTATTACTTAGTTTTTAATATAGCAGTATGATTAAATTGACGTTCTTCTCATTACCAACTAATGAATTAAGGTTAGAGTCTTTTTAATGCATTATAAAGTCTCAAAATAGAAATCGTGCCTTCAAGGCTGCGGAAGGGGAAAAACAATTGTAGCTTGACTTATTTTTGACACAATAATGTTACGCTGAAATCCAAATTATAATACGAGTTTCACCCAAAAATTCCGGTTAGGTTATAAACCTACTTAAAATTCCTTTGTCCCTCGGTATTTTTACCTTTTACAAACGTTATGTATATGAATTCACTAAATACCAGACACGGAATACTAAATATTTTTATTTGCGCTAACGAACTTTGGTTTACATGAAAGGGACATTAATAAAATAAATAATAAGATTCATTCAGTTCATGCGCCTAGATATTGCGAACGCAGCGCAACAGTGCTCTCTAATAAAGCCACTTCATAAAACAGTAATTAATCTTTTATTAATTTACGTTAGTCATTGAGCGCTAATATGTGAGAACCATCATGATTTTTTAAAACGTTTTATATAGTCTGTTAACAATAGTTTAAAGATTGCTTACTTAATAATGATAGTTCTTGAATATGTACTTATAATCATGACCTTATAAATGAATAAATATCTACGGATATTCTCGCAGCGCCATTAAGTCCCAATCGAATTAGCTTGTAATATGGAGAATCAACTAAAGATAAACTAAGTGTAAACGTTTTTTTTTGTAAATATGTACGTACATATTATACATAGAAACACCAGACAATAGAAGCAGACATGAGTATGTACACAAATATTTGTACTGGGGATAGAACCGGAACCTTTGGTGCAATAGCTGATGTTCAACCATTACATTTGATGGATCAATATACTTATCGAATATGTATAAAAGAAACCCAACCATAAGTTAAATAACTTTCATGCAATTTAGCCGCCAGAAGACACTAATGAACGTTAAATACAGCTACCGTCCTACGAAAGTAAATCGTTGAACTCCAAGAAATCCTTTTAAATTAACCTTCAATATTAAAATGTGCACGTTGAAAATAAATAAGTAGTTGCAAATTGTATGAGGAAAGCGGTTGACTGTGATATCAAGTGTAAGGAGGCGTATACCTACTCGTTTGTACAGTAGAGTAATGCGAAGATTGAAGAATTAATGCGTTCGGTATTGAGAATAGAATGAATCACATTTCAATCACACACAATAACTTAATAATTAAATTGTTCATACTGATTTCCTTGCACACGCCAAAAATGGATCGAAATATAATTTGATGTATTTTTTAAAGGAAATAGTCGGAGGCATGGCGAGTGACATAGGCTACTTTTTGTCTCCTTCTAAAACCCCACTATACTAAAAAAAAAAAGTTTTATAAACAAATAAATGGTATGCGGACTATTTATCACAAACATTAAAATTGTGCATCATTTTTATTAGAAATCCTAGGAGACTCTCCACAATATTAGTAATGGGCCGTGTTACTCCTATTTCCGTATGTTTTTTTGATAATAACAAGGTAACCACATAATAAATTATTACTAAACAACGGATAGAAAAAAACAACGAACCACGATTCTAGTTACCTTAGAAGGAAGAATTACATTCATTGCTGGATCATCAAACGTATTGAAATGTAATTAACGATTTCGAATAATGCAAGGTCTTGTTTGACGCAAATCATTTACCAGATTTGACTATAGAAATGGATTATGTAATTGTCATTTCGAAACTTGTTTCAATCGGTAAAAAATAGTTCGAACATTATATTTCAGTGTACGGGCAAATACACGAATCATAAATAAGGCATATTGCGTCCTCTGTATCAGTGACAAAGGCTTCCTTGTTCGTAGCTTACATGAGGGCTGCAAATGACAATGAATGGCACAACCCTTTGATTTTGCCCCAGACATTATCAAAATCTTTTCTAATTGACTTGAAAATCTGTATGTTACAAACGTATTGGATAAGATTGCGATTGTGTCAAATTTATAATAACACAATACTATAACGTATAATATATTATAATATATAAATATATTATACACAGACATTTACGAAGTACTCCCGAGCTCCAAATGGCGCAAGGTGAAGGTCTTTAGTTTTTTATTGATGGAATAACGTAATTATGTTTATTTCTATAATAAACCTATAATAAAATTATAATAATTATGATACAATATAACTTCATATATTTCAATTTTAATATCATTCGTCCCTTAATACTTTTAGAAATTTTCCATGAAGCAGACATGTATTTTTTATTCAAAAATGCTACTTATTCTTTTTATTTTGAACATACAATTTTTACTCATACGTAACTCATTGAAACTTTTGAAATTACTTGTAATATTCTAAACTGTTTTGTTATTGCGAAAATCTACACTTCGTATATGTATTAGGCTTAAACTGATAAACAATAAAGATTTATCTTGTACGTATCCATTAAGGTAGTTATTACTTGAACGTCATGATTATTTTTATGCAGAACATAAATCTACATGTGTGCAATAACTACAACTTACCTATAAATCTACTCGCGCTCTTCGCCAGAGTTTCATTAATTTGACAGCAAAAAGAAATAGATATGAAACTCAAGAAGAAACCTTGGCATGTTTTTGTGATCATCGCTCCGGCACTGTTGCACTTCAGCCGTGGAGCGAAGTACGTATTGCACTTGTCACATCGTCGGAACTTTCAAATGTATGGCGAGAGTCGTGTTGGTTACAGTCCAAAGGTCGAGAGCACTCTGCGAGCGGCGGGAGACTGAACTGCGCCAGCCTGATTTCACACGCTGCGCAAGCCCGTTTATTTAACACGCGAAAGCTCCTTTTTCCTGTGCTTGCGAAAGTTTATTTTTACTATGCTTTTTTATTTTCATGGATACGCAAACAATCAATGATAGTAAGTGATATCGACACCCATGAATGCTCTTTACTCCGAGCTACTGGTTATGTTTAAATTATATTATAGCGAACGGAGTTTAGAAAAAGACATCTGGTATAAAACACTTCAATACCAGCCCCCTAGGATACCGTGGTTTTATGATATTAGTTTAAGTAGACATTGTGTTATGGTTCTATTTATATTGCGATCTGGATATTATCCCGGCATAAAACTTGGTTATATGATCAAGAAGGAAGATTCTCCAAATTGTGACCGCTGTGGCAAAACTTCCCTACCTCGTCGAATTTATTATCAATCAATGGAGCTTTCTTAAACATCCTTGCAAATCCTTGTAGTGAAAGTGCCAAACTCTTTGTCGAAATGGTTCCTCACAATTCAAGTAAACATCTATCTTTATTTGTTTAAAATAAATACCATTAATGTAATGTAAATAGATTGTGATTCGATGGGGCTGACATGTAATTTCATGACTAAAGCACCTACAAAAAATCATATTAAAAAAGAAGGTTTTAGGAGTGCATTGCTTATCTTTAAAAAAAGAGAGGGTGTTACTATGAGGAAGGAGCAGAAGGGAATTCGGGGCCTCCGGTAAGCTCAATTATACGATTAAACCAAAATTGATTCATCCCGTTTTTTTGGGAGTCCGTGGTATTACTCCGGTCGAGCCTGGCATTCGTGAAGCATGGCATCCCCAACACTAAAAAGCTTTTAAAAGCTTTAAAATTATAAACAAATTTCGCATTGCAAAGTTTCAAATTCGAGTGTAAAATTTTAAAACCATAGTTTATACTCGAGTTTGAAAGCAAATATGTGTTATCGAAGCTCGGGGGTTGTGAGATAAATAAAAACACTTGGCTGTTTGGTTTATGACGATAGGGTTTAGCGAACTTGAGAATTATTTATACGACGTTTCCAAGCCGTATTTCTGTAAGTTTAAGGCTGAATTAATAAGTATGCAATGATATTACATCTTTATAATTACATACCAATGCTTATTAAAATTGGTGACATTCATCATCAGCTCATGAAACGTCCTCACCGAGGGGCACGAGCCTACCCGTATAGGGTGATTAGGCCTTAGTCGTCCACGCGGTCCCAGTGCGGATTGGACGACTTCACACACAACCTTCGAATCTCTTCGCAGGCGTGCATGAAGGTTTCCTCACGATATTTAATTAATTAATGATTGTTATTTATGTATATGACACAAATGCCATGCAATTGATAAATAGTTGATCACACAGGGATGTTGACTGACAGATTAAATAAGCTTCATTTAAAAACTGTCATACGTAACTTGCTCCCATACATTTTGTATCAGAGTCAAAATACTAGTGTTCAATACGCATTAACTAACGACAAAATACAGACAATAATACAATAAATATATAATATACTTTTCTAATTTTTGATTTTGTTTCAAACATAAACAAAACATTCATTAGGTATTTAAGTAGAGTATTAAATTAATTTCGATATTGGAAGAAAGTATGAAATTTTAACACAATCCTGTTTGGCGACCATAGGTGTTTATCAACTTTTTAGCAATTGTCTTCAACACGTAAAAGGTTAAAGTGAAATAAGTTTTATTCAGTAAACTATTGAAATCGGGTTTATTAATGGAGCTTATTTTACTTTAGAACTGTTACCCCAAAATGCGCGAGCTGAGCGAGAAAAATAATTGCGGCACTTAATTTAAATCACATGGCTGAACACTAGTCATTTCGAGACGGCTTACTTCCGCCTTACCACTAACTTGACTGGCAGTGGGTTCACATACTACCTACCGTATCTACGTAAACCTTGCTCTCCGGGACCTCCGGGAGCAAGCTCTCTATTATTTATTTAAGTATATATTGTTAGGCTGAGCTAGAGCCCTAGTGACCTAGCGTCCCGGCACAAGGTACGTCTAGGCTCCCTAGGGAGTTAGGTTTGTCCTAATATAATATAATTATTTTCTTTTCTGGTCCGGGAGGCGTTGCCTTACGACCAACGCTT
Organism: Leucinodes orbonalis; assembly: GCA_019425675.1. Lineage (NCBI taxonomy): Eukaryota > Metazoa > Arthropoda > Insecta > Lepidoptera > Crambidae > Leucinodes > Leucinodes orbonalis. The sequence goes on along the minus strand of PQWD01013686.1, from coordinate 33,380 downwards.
CCCGCCAGTATATTTTAGACCATATAGCTGGAATAAACCATTCCTGCTCGTACAACAACAATCGGCCTAGGAATTCAATTGGATCCTGGCGTTTAACGAACGGACGAGGCGTCCAATTGGAAGGTTTATTTATCCAGATGTCTTTCTTAATGCCTATATAGGTACTTACGTATGTGACAAGCACTTGGTCTACTGTTGTATGACCTTTCTCGAATGACGTTAATGTTTTATGCAAGATGCTACTTAGCGGAAAAATATTGTTTGTTAAGGCGTAACAAGTTTGTAGGTATTGATTGATTTTGTTGGCCATACTAACTGCGCTGCCTAGGCTAGACAATGTTTAAATAGTTGAATAAAAGTATGTACTGGATATTATTTATATGCGTCATCATTGTATATGCTTCATTTATCAAATACAATTGTTTATTTATAAAAATAATACATCTAATCAGTCTTAATATAATGACTGGAGCATTAATGAAAAAATAGCCGTTTTTTAAAATTGTATAACAATTTGTAGGGGATTCGAAGGCATTGTTTATTTTTTTATTAATCATATCAGCCGCACTGGCTATGGTTGCAAACTTTCACACAGGTTCAGTGCGTAGGCGCCTCCACGTAGTATTTTACTGTCAAATTAATTTATTAATTGACTCGTTGTGTTTGAGCCATTAAAAATATTAATAGAAGATAGTAAATATTAAAGAAAATTTCGAAAAATTTAGGAAAATTTTGATTGTAAATTATATTCTTATTTTGTCATAGTTACCGATTTAAGATGAAAAATAAAGTTGCTACTAGTAAAGAAATATCGATTAGTTTTTTAAGAATAAAAATACTACAAGAGCTTGACGTTAAAATATACATATTCATATTTATGAACGTTGCATGTCACTTAACTATAATTATTCCGTTGGGACAATGAAGTGTCTTACAAGTTATGGAAATCTACTTGAGACGTCAGTGTATATTTTTTGGTTATAACTAGAGAACAATCAGTGTCAAATAAGATGTTAATTGGAACTTCTTCATCATATTGTCAATCGTCTGGCGCGTAGCGAAGCCTTTTTTAAAATAATGAACTTATTAGAAATTCATCACCTGTTTATTAATCTTCGAAACTTTTTACGTAGAGTCACCAACAGTCAAAAACAAAATTATTTTAGTGTAGTGAAATGGAGTTTATAATGGCAGATGCTTTTATGTCAAACCATTAGATGTGCTCACGGGTCATGGCTGCTACATGTATATTTATCGATACATAATTATTCACAATATGATTTCGTATTAAATGTGTTACTATCTAGTTTTGCCGCCTATTCTCAAAGATCCTCCTTTTTCATAAAAATAAATATTTACAATGCAAAATAATCTGGTAAATATTTATTTGAATAAAGATTTTTTTATTTTATGTTGCGTATTACTTTTTATAAACAAGATTAGTTAGCAATCAAGCAAATAGCCTGGTGGTAAGGTATATGACTATGATCGTCAGAATACTTGATTACAGATGACTTCTTGTACAAACACAATGTGTACATGGAATTCGACATTTATGGAAAATAACGTCAAGTACAATTTGCTCGAAATAACTTTAATCTAACAATATCAAAATTATCTAACATTCTTCGTCGACGCTCAAAGGGATCGTATTGAATTACTATTTGATGTATCAATAACAGAATTGGGGCTCTGGAACCTTTACATGGTTTGTGTTACTGACATCGAAACCAACAATCGGGTCTATATGTAGAATCAATTTACGTTCTCAGCAAATATATAGAAGGTTGAAGAGTGTACTTAACTTATATACAACAGCGAATAAGTTCAAGTTATATTGCAAAATCAATGGAATATAATATCCAATTAAATGACGAAAGTGAGCGAAAGTTACCGAAATGGCTCGCCGGATCAGTAAGTCAAAGTGGATTGGTCACGTTTGTAGCACAACCGATGGACGCCGGAACAGACATGTTCTGGACAGAACATCTGAACAGACATGACAGGTCTTGGTAAGCGTAGAAGCCCGATATACCAACGTGTTATGAAAGGTCCTGGTTGAGGCTGGATGAGATAAGCAAATTACCGGATTTTTGGCGCAGAATGGGGTAGATCTACGAGTATGTCCAGCAGTGGTCAATATATAAGAGATAGTGATTTTGGATAGGAAACGTGTCCGGTCTAATATGGGATACACTAACGTACTTAGTAGTGATAGGCTTAATACTGAGTCGTTTATCTAAGCGCAGCAATAGTAACCTGTGAAATACGAGTGTTTATGCATTCCTGTGTTTCGGGAAGTGAATGCAGTTTAGAAATTACTGAAGACACAGATTTCTATTGTCTTGGAAGTTCTGGCGAATAAAAAAATACCGAATACAAGGAACTATCAATATATAAATCCAGGAGTAGGCAGTGTTGCCACCTCAGTTTAGAAAAAGGCTTTTCGAGAAGTAAAAAGGGTTAGATAGGGATTGAACATCAAAGATTGCCTGTTCTAAAAATATTGAAATATATGTCATGAAGCCGTTTTTTAATAAAGGATCATGACCGATGAAACAAAAAAGTAATTGTTAGGACGTCGAAATTCATAATTTGGTAATCATTCAAACAGTGAAAAGACATTTACGGGCTAAACGTTAAAAAGGGTACTCTATACTAAAAGTGCTAGATATGCAGTGCTAGCTACAATGGGCTAAGGGGGGCAACACTGGAAGCAGGTTAAATTCAAATTCAAATTCAATTCAAATTCAAATTTTTTTTGTGTCACATAGGTACAAGGTAAGGTGGAACATGAGTTAAAGTGTTCTCTATGTTTGGCAGAGATGGCATACAATGTTTTAAAATAAATTTAAATCAAATCAAAATCGGATCAACATACAATAAAATACATTTAAAATTATTCTAATCATATAACATAATACAATAGAATTAAATTGTGTCGTCAAATTAATCACATCAAATTATTAACAGTCAATATTATACCAAAAAAAAAACATTTGAAAAAGAAAACAAGTTAAGCATGAAAAATGATAATTTAAATATAAAAATTGAATACAATATAATTTAAAAAAATTAAACAATTATTCAAATACAATTTAGTTTAGAATTTAATGTCATATTTCAAACTTATCATATCAAAAATTATAGATAATTAATTCCACAAGATAATTTATATATAATAATTTATATAATTTAATACAACAATGTATGAAAAATAGATCAATCTTCTTCATCATAGTAACCAAGCCTCAAAACTACAGATGCTCATGTTATTTCAACTGTACGGTTGTAAATAGGCAAAGTGTTGGCATGAGGTTTCAGTCGTTGTTGTCAGTTAAAACAGAGGATGTGCAATAGAAAGTATACGGTATTGGGGCGATACTCACAAGGTGCATAATACTCAGGTGCATGGGAGAGCAATAAAACATTAGTTAAAATTTGTGGTCAAAGGCCCTGTCTCAGCTTATGCTGCCGTGTCTGTGCGGTTAATAATATTAAACAGAAGTGGACAGATACGCAGCGCTGTTATTCTGCAGAGCCCAAGTGACTATGGATCTTGATCTATAAGACGTTAAGAATAAATTTTAGAATATTCTTTCTTTTGATCACTAGCTGATCGTTATTTACCATTAGTCCGTCATTTTAAGCGTATATTAATATAAGTAATGAATCTAATATGCTACTTAACTCATTGAGTTAGTTGAGCAAACCAAGGCTAATAAGGAAGCGATATTCCACAGAAGAGCTCGGCGCTAGTGTCAATTATGCACTCAGCACCGACCTAGATACCGACGGTATTGACTCGTGATACATTATCTAGGTTGTTGACTAACAATAATAACACGGGCGGGCAGTTATGCCGTTGTAGTAAACTTTAATAAAATACAGAGTTAAACCACGCATTAAATATCATCATCATCAGCTCATTAACCGAGCACGGGCACGAGCTCCCGTATAGGTGATTAGGCCTTAGTAGTTCACGCGGGCCCAGTGCGGGTTGGACGACTTCACGCACAACCTTTGAATATCTTCGCAGGCGTGCGCAGGTTTCCTCACGATGTTTTCCTTCATCGTAAGAGCGTCGGATAACGTACATGTATTTTTCGGAAATTCCAAAACACATTGGTACACGTGGCGGGATTTGAACCTCAGCCCTCCCGGAAGGGCAGTCCACACCATTGAGCCACCGACGCATTAAATATTATTTGACTAAAATATGAGTATTACTTACCTTTATTTATTTTATATTCATTACTGTTCTTACCCAAGTTTTTTTACATTTACACAGTGCCTTTAATCGAGAATTAAGTTGAATAAAAATTATTTCATTTGATTATTTTGTATTCCAGAAAAATGTCCTGTAGGCCATAAAATTATTAGGCACAAACGACTTGTCTCTGTCGTCACGGACGTGCGTAGTTTTGACAGAAAATATTATTATTGATATACTTGACGACCCATTTGGTGTTGCGTTGAGGTCGGCCGCAACACCAAAGGTTCCGGTTCGATCCCGGGCAGTACAAACATGTGTGTGCATGAACATGTCTGTTTGTAATGTCTGGGTGTTTTCTATGTATAATATGTATGTATTACAAAAATAAATATATATGTATGTTTATCCGTCGTTTAGTACCCATAATACTGGCTTAACGCTTAACTTGGGGCTAGATGCGCTGTGTGAATGTCAGTAGATATTTATATTATTATTATGTATCTACAGCTATTGGTTCTTTAAGACTTTACTTGACGTAGGCAATTGCATTATATACTTATAAGGTTAGGAACTTGAATTCATAATTCGTTACTTATATTTATTTAAGAATAATGGTAACTTAATGAAAAGGGGGAATTGGTTCAACTAATGAAATATTCATTTCTTGTCTTTGTAAATGAGGCAGTTTATATTTTATAGCATTGTCATATTTATTTTGCGTATGTTTTTTTTAAGCGTAAGAGTGCAGGGTAGTTAAAAATATACATTACATACATAACTTTACGGCCCAAATAAATATGATTTTAATTAAATAAATTTAGCTGACTGATCTAAACAGACGATTGTTAGTTACTGGTAAACAGATACAACAATCTTAAGTCACAATTTCTCTGAATTTATGAAGTGATTTTCAAGGGTATTCTTAAAGTAACCTTCGATTCTACACTAACACTATCGAAGACCTTTTGTGTTTCCATTCTTGTTTTTAATATTATAAAGTCGAATAAGCATGACAATTTTTATATCCACAGGAAATGTTTATCTGGGTTCAATGACTATGATGTTAAGATTTTGAATAATAATATGTAAGCATAATATAACACGTATCCGTAAATATCTTGTTTGCGGTATTACCCGCGGTATAATATATCCTTCCACAGTAAAACAGACAGACAAAAAAGAAAATTGTTATTTAGGCGTATGTACCATGCATTTGTGCATGTTACAAACAGACACTCTAATTCCATTTATATGTATGAATTGTAAAATATATGAGGTAAAAATGAGGGAGAGCAGATAGAGGATAAATTATCCAATGACATTCATACAGCACCATCTAGCCCCAACTTAAGCGTGAAGCCTGTATTATGTGCACTAAACAACGGATAAACATCCTTTTTTTTGTAAATACATACATATTATACATAAAACACCCAGAACATTACAAACAGACATGTTCATGCTCACAAATGCTTGTACTGCCCGGGCATCGAACCCGGAACCCTTGGTGTAGCAGCCAAGGTCACAACCGCTACACCAAGTGGATCGTCATAGATGCGAATGGCTAGTATCTTGAAAATCTGGTACGATTATGGTGCTACTTTCACTAGGAAATAGCCTTTATGTATAAAAGAGTAAATTGAATTTCCACGTGGATGAATTCGCAGCACGGCTATCATCAGCCTATAACGGTTTACTGCAGGGCACAGGCCTTTCCGTACAGCATAGCTAACGAGACACCATGCGGGCCCAAGGTAGATTGGTTGGTGTTTAAAAACTACCTTCCTTAGATTATAGCCATTCCCGAAGGCTTAACGTGCCCTCCGAGTAGGAGAATATCTTTCTTTTCGAACAATCAGATGATTCAATCTGGATGTCCTAACCAAATTAGGAAAAAACCGCACAGTGATTATTCCATGCGGCAATTGAATCTGCGACCACCGGGTCACGCATCCGAACGCTGTAATGTTGGGACACCGGGAGTTATGAAGGAGTCTTTAATTGTTGTAGTCTGGTTTAATAATCTCTCTTAAATTACAATAATCAAAGCTTATATACTAACACTAAAATTACGTATGTGTGGAAAGGTGTGTCACACACTACAACGCTGTGCTGACTAGACCACGGAGGCAGTTTGATATTTTTATCATCATCATCAGCTCATTACACGTTCCCACCAACAGGCACGAGCCTACCTGTAAAAGGCTTTAAAGCTTAAGTCCGCCACAAAGTGCGAATTGGTCGACTTCACGCACAACCTTTGAATTACTTTGCAGGCGTACGTGGATGTTTCTTTACTACGTTTTCCTTCACCGCAAGAGCGTCGGATAAACGTGTCTACAAATATTTTTAGGTAGATATATAAATAATTCATTTATTTGCATCACAAAAACACACATCACATTTAATCCGACAAGAATATTGTGTCTGAGTAATTAAATAAGAATATAATCTAAAAAAACGATACCATACAAAATAATATGTAACCGGCGTATTATTTATTGTGCGTCACTGCGATACAAAAAGGCCAAACCTCAGCATGGGGTTCACCGATGGTAAACCACTGATTTTCAGCTTTGGCCTGAGAAACATTTTAGCCCTCAACATTCGTGATTCTTCAATTTACAATAATTAGTTTGCTAAATTTCTTTAATATTTAAAAATAATAAAACGAGTATAAGCTCATTAAAAGATTATTCATATTAAATATATAACTATACATAAATAGATGACATATTTGTGTATTCAAATTACATTATTATTAGGTACGTTTATCCGACATTGGTACGTGGCGGATTTGAACCTGCAGATCGGATCGCAACTTACAGTTCGCACCAATAAGCCACCGACTATCAATATGCGATGTTTCGATTTAATAAAGCATTTATTATTCTTTGAGTATATTTTTAGGTAACATTTATTATTTAAAATTTATTATTGAATATAAATTTCCATTGGGATCGGAAATGTTTTATAGTTGAAGCTTAGATCCATGTTTATGATTTTAAAACAATGAATGCGTATATTAAATTGCTTGCCAAATAATAATATCACAACATATTGATTCTAATGTTTCTTCGACAGGACGTATCTTCATGACAATGTTGACATACAATAAAAACAATGTAAAACACATCAAAATTTAAATATGTTGCAAAGTTTTAAAGTACGAGTATGTTTTTGCACATTTAGGCATTTACATACAATAGATATAAAAACGGTCAAGTTCATAAAAAAGATTTCGAAGTGGCAATTGTTTCATAAAGCTGTACGTTAGCAGCACGTAAAGTGTTTCTTATTTTATAGTATTAGTCGAATCTTTCAAAACCCTTGGTGTTGGAATCAATAAGCTTATTTTTTGGTTTTCTGAACTGGACTCAATAGAAGACTTATTACAGTACAGGTAAAGGTTCTATCATATTAAGTGGTAAATGGTATTTTTGGGGCCAAAGTATGTTAATGAAAGGTATCTGGTCATTTTCATTTCAATATTTTGAAAACACCCTTAACTTTGAATTTCCTTTTTGCAAAAAATACATTTAGATTTTTACTTTCATGAATTAGTTCAAAGTTGTGCTGTAATATTGTGATTTCCAACTCGAAATTATCCAAATTGAAGACAATTCAAAACAATTTAAATCCATAATGTATTTTCCAATTTTATTTAAGTATTTTCCAAAATTAATTTCGTATTTGGTGAATTATAAAATATAAAGAAAGCAGATAAATAAAGATGATTTTCTATAACAGATCGATACTGAACCAAAATGGAAAACAAAAATACCATGTCAGATGAAATCGAACACCCCAAAGTGCGAGATAAATTGAACGATTTGAAGAATAATGAATCTGAAGAATTAATCGCAAAGTATATTGGAACCGACCTAAACTACACGCATAAGATAAACTTGAAACTTTCAATTATATATATTGTAATTCACTTCTTTGGTATATGGGGTTTCATTCGCATACTGAAAGGTGAAGTTTTGTTTCCGACGCTTTTGTGGAGTAAGTAACTTTGGAATTTCCTATTTGATAGTTGTCTTTTGTAGATATTTTACCAGGCAAATGCCTGGGTTAAAGGGTTTGGCTTCATTCAGAACAATTCTTAGTATTCGTTCTTTTACTAAGATTTGATAATCCCATTAGTTTTTTTATTATATTATTTATTAATTTAGAAGCATGCCTAATGAAGTATTTTTTAATTTATCTTATAAATTCAAGGTCTTAATATAAAACATTAGTTTTTACCAAGTTATATGAGTTTTGAACAAAACGTTTACTTATTTGTTCCAGCTTCTTTCCTTTTTTTCTGTGGTGTTCAAGGAATTTCAATTGGCACACACAGATATTTTACCCACAAAACCTTTAAAGCATCAACGATTCTTGAAGTAATATTCGTGATATTGCAAACCATAGCTGGCCAGGTATAACGACGATTTTTAATAATTTATATTTTTATAGGTATTTCATCACAATTGATATTTAAGAATGACATAATTTGGAAAAAATATGAACATTTATTTGATGAATATTAGTAAAAAAATGAACTTATAAAACTATTGCGCATTAATGTATTCTTTTAATTTTGTATTATATTATTGAGACAACATAAGGTACCAAGTTTTTTTCCATTTCATCTTAACTGGCTCGTGGTGCGTTCTGCCGAATAGTCAACTACACTCTGTTTGATAAATTATTTGCAAGATATGTGTTAGCCGCTATAAGTGATCAAGAACTCGTTGAAAACACCCTTCCAGGATAACCCTATTGATATTCGCCAAACAAATGGTGATCGAAGTTGAAGCTCCAAACTCTCGTAATCTAAGTCCCTGGTAGTTCGTGAGAAAGTGGGACGTTTTGTTTTTTTTCTATAAAATGTATGTGGTGCATCCGTCTGATATGGTATTTCCCTCTAGAAACCATAGCCAGTACAAAGGCACACACATTGTTTCAGATGGTTCCATTTCTTCTAATTCTGAATACATACCTAAACACTATTTTCATCGATGGAGTGAGCGTAGTGAAATGTGGCGGATGAAAATATATATGTACAATTGTTTTGTTTTAGTACACAATATTTAGCTGGGTCAAAGATCACAGACAACATCACCTCTATTCTGATACGGATGCAGATCCTCATAATGCTAACAGAGGCTTTTGGTTCGGTTATATGGGTTGGGTTGTACTCAAAAGGAATAAGTTTGTACTTGAAATGGGCAAAAAAATTAAAATGGGCGATATAAAGGCCAACAAATTAATAATGTTCCAAAAAAGGTGAGATTTTTGAAATATCTGATTTCTCTTTCAACGACTAATTATTTCTTATATATGTTAATAACTATGTATATATTATATTAACACATATTCAAACTTAAAATCTTTAGTATTAAATCAGATGCATAAATATAGTTCTAAACTATTATTTTACTGTGGCAGTATCATAAGCTCATTATGATAAAATATAAATCCAAAGCTGTTTATGGTCATATTAGAAACAATCGATTTGTTTCTTGTAAATATTTGTACCATAATATTAGTCTCGTCAAAATAGACAAAATTATGATTGTAGTTTGCGTATATCTCTGAAACAATAAGAGTTACCAAAAAATGGTTCAAACAAAATTACAGTAAAAATGTTTCCATAAAAGAACTGAACAGTTTTTCTTCTACGGTGCACTGTTCTCGAATTATGACTATTTTAAACATTGATCATACAAATATGTACTCATACGTGGCTAGCACGCATTGACCAAAAAATATTAGAATATAGTTTTATTTACCCCATGCACACGAGTACGTGAAAAATATACAATTCTTAGTAAGTCATCGTCCATCCCTTATTAAAATTCAGTGCGAATTGGCCAACTTCAGGCACAACCCTTGAATCTCTCGTAGATGTGCGTAGGTTCCTCACGATGTTTTCCTTTGCCATAAGAGCGTCGGATAAACGTACATATAATATAGATTCAGATGCTTGGCGCTACCAACAGGTACTACTCTACCAGGTAGTTGCTCTTGCGCTTCGCTTGGCTCGTCTTGGCGGAGGCACTACCGTGCCTCCAGATCTAGGTCCAAGTAAAGCGCTAAGCGTGCATTACGGGAACTAAACATCTGATAAACATAACTTCTATTCTTTTAGTAAATACATACATATTATACATAGAAAACACCCAGACCTATACAAACATACATGTCACGATTCTCGAAAGCGATGCTTTGTAGAAGAAAAATGTTGAGATCTTTTTTGGAAACAATTTAACGATGTACAAACTTTTCTGAACTACTTTGTGATAGCTCTCGATTCAAAGATATACGCAAAGTACGCAAATTTGTGACATTTCTCGAATAAAAAACAACGCATAATCAGGTTCGATGGGACTTTTGACATATCATTTGTAATGACGTATTAAAGACCTGCACAAAATCCATTTTGTTGGGAATAAATGCAAAGTGGAGTGTCTACCTTGCCAATTCAGTGGCAATACTATCTGATTAGAAAGGAAGAAATATTTTATTCAAAAAAATAAAAACATTACATCTAACGACATCATAGACACATTTTCATGTCAGTATAAAAAAATCGAAACAGTTAATAATATTCTTTTAAAAGTTTGCCAAATCTAATAAAAAAAAATTATGAAAAGATTACTGGTCGAAGATGATAGTTGCCATATATTATCAACAGTTGATTATAGGGATTTACGCTTATTTCCACGCTCAGCAGGCAGGTTATTCTATAATATACAGTGGAATAAGCGGGCCCTGCTATTTGATTTATCCCTAAACTTCCTTTATGAGTCAATTATAGGTAAATAGATAGGTACGAAAAACCAAACTTGAAATTTCCGTTAAAATCCCACTGTATGCTGTTGTTTGAACTGTATAAGTTATGTAACTCCCGTAAGTGCTTCTTACGATAATTTTAGGAAGAAATAGGGTGATGATATTATTTAGGCCATCGACCTCTTATATATATCCATAAAAATTCAATGGCGTGTAATATTGATAATTAAATTAAAAAGACTTTTCTTTTTCAGGCATTATTTTCTTTTATTTTTAATATTTGCCATTGTGATGCCAGTCTCAGTGTCAGTATACTGCTTTAACGAATCTTGGACAAACGCTATGTTAGTCCCCTATTTCTTTAGACTTATGATTCACCTTAATTACACATTTCTTGTGGTATATTTGGGGCACTTTTTGGGATCAAGGCCATACGAGAAGTAAGTTTTATGAAATTTAATAAGTGATAATATTATTAAATACTAATAACGTACAACCCGTAAGGTACATCATGAACAAAGTATTCTTACTGAAGAAGACTTTACCAACCACTATCTGCAAACCTAGGCCAATGCGTCAGTGCAGGCCGTTCTAATCTTTTTTGTTGTTTTGTGATATACGAGTTCATCACGTTTCAGTCGTTTGCAAAATGTCAAAATTCACAGAATAGTTTATGGTTATATTTTAACTAATAATCATCTATAAAAAAAAAAAACCAAACCGCTCTTCAAACCCTAAAATTTGTCAGTTTGCAATGAAATCTCACAGGTTATGTTGGTTTGAACTACAGATGATGGATTCTGGGGCCTATTACAGTTTATATCTTACTCAGGTAATATAACGCCAACTGGGTCAGGGTCTCCTAACGTTAATTCCACTATCGTCTGTTTTATGGGACCCAAAAAAAACCTAGTTATAACTAGTATTTAGAATGATATAAAAAGTCGTTTACGTAGGTAGTATTAGGTTAGTATATCATGCCATGAAAAAGGAGAGCGATGTATTTTGTACCTTATATCTGTTGCCTCTAGTACTTTAAGGGTATTTCAATCGTAACGTTCCCTTCAAGTCTCCATCAGTTATGGGCAGTGCAATACGTATTTAAGTACACGTTTAAATAACACAAAAATATTAAAATATAATGTCTTGTAATAAAATTGTTTATTTAAAAAAAAATTGTCAAGTTTTTTAATAAATATTATTTTTAAGGAAAATCCTGCCAGTAGACTCCCGTTTTCTGGAAATATTTAGCTTAGGTGACGGAATCCACAATTATCATCACGCCTTCCCCAACGATTATAGGAGTGCCCCAACAGAAAACTTGTGGTCTCTTATCATATTGTTGTACAAAAAGCTTGGATTGGCATACGACTTGAGGGAAGCTTCTTTGACAAGTGTAAGTGTATTATTGTTTTATCGACTTCACATTCTTTTTTTTTTCGGTATGTCTTATTGATGTTAGACGCAGGTGGCCTTCACAGCTTAACCGGACAATTGGCAACAATAGCAACAGATGGATCTCAGCCCAAAAATTTATAACGTTGCAGCTTAAATAAACAATTATGTAAGCTTTGCCAGCTTGCTATGGTCCAGGTTATATAAGTGTTGATCTAAATATATTTAGTAGTTAAGTATTTCTTTTGTCGTGGTAGTAGGCTCGATACAGAGTTTTGTAGGTCAAAACTCAATAAAGACAATTCACTTTATGCCGTAAAATGTAAAAGTATTATTTTAGTAATATAAATATTAGAGCGTCGGTGGCTCAATGGTGTGAACTGTCGCCCTCCTACCGGGAGGGCTGAGGTATAAATCCCGACACGTACCAATGTGTTTTCGAATTTTCGAAAAATATATGTACGTTATCCGACGCTCTTACGGTGAAGAAAAACATCGTGAGGAAACCTGCACACGCCTGCGAAGAGATTCGAAGGTTGTGTGTGAAGTCGTCCAATCCGCACTGGGCCCGCGTGGACGACTAAGGCTTAATCACCCTATACGGGTAGGCTCGTGCCCCTCGGTGGGGGCGTTTAATGAGCTGATGATGATGAACTATATTAGTAGAATAACTATCATCAATATAGTCTTACATTGTCTTCTGATGAAATTAGCGTTCCTATAATGTTTTCCACGCACGTCAATCCCTAGCAGTGAACATCAGCCTACAAACTGCCACCTTGTATGAGTCGCAGATCAAACTTGATTGAAGGATTTAATTTATTTCTGTGATTGTAGATTAAGTACTAAAAATATGTTCTAACTAATGTAATTTTTTTGACAGGTCGAAAAAAAGATCGCATCAAATGATGGTTACGAAAAAGAAGAAATGACTACTTGGTTGGGACCATTACCCACTTAACCCAACTTATACAGCTTTGCAAGTACCGAACCCAACCGCCCGAATCGTCGGACCAAAGAGTATGTTCACAGAATTCGAACTTTCAGCGAACCCAGGCAAAGACAAGAAATCTTTTCTAAAAAGAGGATAACCCTTCCTGAAGGACTTATCGATCCGTCGGACGAAGGAATATAATTACTTTAATAATTTTAATAAAGACAATTAAATGCAATTTATAGGAAAGCAGATAAGTGTTTAAATTAATGACTCTGTGACTCCGGCACGGGGTTCCTATACTACAAGAGTAAAAATACGAGTTAAATCTAATAGTTTTATTTGTGAAATGCTGTTGCTAAATATTGAATGAATATTGCCTAAATACATATTTATTGCCGTTAGATAAAAGCGGCAAAAACAATGACAGGGGTGTTACCGCGATCTCTTAAAACACTACTTATTACCATAATAATAGCTTTTTGTATCTGAAAGCGCATTCCTTCGTCTGCTGTATTAGGGTTTCTTTATTAGGGTTGTTAGATGTTTAAAATGGTGTTTTAATCGCCAGAAAGCTAGACAATAGAAAATCAACTCGATTGCAGGCGAAGTAGACAAGGGGTTATAAGACTTATAAGTATGGTATAAGCACAAATATAATTAATATACTAGTATAAGGTAAAACTAACTAAGTAGGTGGTGACTAAGTAGTGAATTTTTACTTTTGCATTTTACTTTAACGTAGGTAATTCATATACATAGAACGTCCTTGAGACGATGTTTGGCTAATAGTCTAAGCGAACCACTAAAACTTTTCCATTTGTGATATATTGTGGTACTAATATTTATACTCGTAGAGTATCTCAAGGCTATAAACTGCTCAAGAGCTTTTTCTAGTTTTATTGTATTAGCATGTGAGTGAGATGAATGAAGACGCCATAATTTAAAATAAGATAATATTTTTTGGGTTTTTTTTTTACAAAAATTAAATACTGTAAGAAGGTATTCCTTGTAATCACTGGACGCAACAGAAAATCCACTGTATCAGATATGTCCACCTGCGGGAGTTAAAGGGTCAACTCGTAATCATCATTATTATGTTAGCCTGATAGTTCAAAGTTAGACGAGATTACGTCTGACGACATGGATATTATTTATAAAAGTAACCAGGCACGCTCAGTACGTGATGGAAGATAACCGAAACTCATTCGCGATTCGCATGATGTAGGATTATCTGGGAAGTTTCAACACAAGTCATAGGTTACAATCCAATTTTTACCTGATCTAAAACCTACATGATATTACCGTCTTTTTGGAACCGAAATGCATACCCATACCAACGATTTCCACGGTCACTTTGTCCTTACACATGAAAAATGCTTCAAAGTTAATAAACAAAGAGAGTTGCAGTGACGCTGTTAAATGCATCTCAGCCTCCGACTAAAGTCGCGAATAAAACAAGCGCGCGCACTTAATAAATGATCAAACGACCTGCCGCGCGGTGCGTTGCGGTGCGCCGCCGTCAGGGTTGACAATATCCGACAACTATATTAAGACGGTATATAAATACAAAAGCTGGTTTTCACCGGTTATTGCAACTAACATATTCCCAAAGTAAGCGATTGCAGACAAAAGTAAGCAGATACACTGTGACTATCAGAAGTGCTGTAGGAATAATTCACCCATAACAAAAAAGTATTTTTATATATTTGTGAAAGAACGATAAAAAAAATATTACAATATAAAATAGTAGTAATAATAGCCGGACCAAAGACTGGACGTACCTTCCGAAGTATTCGAATTAAGTACTCGAGTTCATATTTTTAGATCACACAGAGTCTAAGAGACCTGTTGTTGCAGCACAAATGGGCGGGCTCGACCAGTTTTCTGTGGGTGGCAATGTGTTTTGGCAAAAGTAGTTCCCCGTGGCCCAAAATTCGCCGTTCCTCTTATCCTTTACTAAGTGATAGACTCGGTACTAAATCGTCTAGGTAGATACCATCGCAGTGTCAGATATCGTCCCGTCAAACAGAAGTGTTATACATTTTTGTGTTCATGAATGAGGGCACTGTAGCTAGTAAAAGAACCGGGTTTAAGAGAACTAGCATCTGCTGTCATAGATGACGGACGCAGTGCGTCATTGGTGGAAAATAATAAGTGTTTATCAGCTTTTGGCCTCCTTCAATGCCGCTCAGTCATGGTCAGGCGTATCACTTACCATCAGGTGAGCGTACTGACCGTCCTGTACACTTTGTACACAAAAAAGTCCATATATCCCCTTTCCTTTCTTTTTATTTAGGGTTGGTCACGAACATGTAGTTTCTTCGGAGTAACGGTGCGGAAACATCTCATAATTTATCTATCCGAAACATTTATAAGTGAAATATTGATTATAAATTTTATCTTGAACTCAATTATTACAATAGGGTATTTTACTCCATTCAGGAAAATATCATATTATGTACTTTTTAGTTAGCTTACGTAATAAGCAATCAGAAAATGTTTTTTTTCAAAAATTATAGTAATAATTTTTAAATCCACACCATAGATTGACAATTTTTTAATCTGCATTTTTAAGCGCAAAACTTCGACCGCCATGTTGTGACGTCATTCGGATATAAACATCAAATCTCCAGTAGATTTTTCTCCATACATTTCTTAAAACTAGTATAAACATATTACTACATTTTTAATGTAACACTTACGTCAAAGTGATCTTCACAAAAGTAGTCTCGCTAGTTTCAACCAAGTACTTCTCATGTCAATCGGCACTTGCATCCATAACTTTTCCGTCATTATTATTTTTGCATTGATGTACCGCACCAATGATAATTAGGTACTCATTTTTACACTAGTAATAATAGAATAGCACATTTGACTTTTCGTTTTAAGTTCGACCACTGTTTCGACAAGACAAGACGGTTGATATCAAAATAAATAACAATGAAAGGCCAAAATGTATGGAGATTTCTCTCCATTGTCTATGAACTATCGAAGTGACGTCATCAACATGGAGTCGTGCTTAAATGAATGGAAATGGCGCGACATTTAAAAGAGTTAAATTTAAATGTATTTTCACAGCATTTATAGTTGGTAAAAAATTGATAAATTGCTAAGTTGTTTATTTAGACATAAGGATTACATTAAGCAACTTCCCAAAATTTGGTAAAATAGACTATTATTACATTTGACTGTAAAGCTGCAAATTATTATGTGCGGCTTTGTAGTCTCATGAAATCGCATCAACTTTGTGTTTTAGTAATTAAATTTACACAATGAACAGTTGATAATGTTAATAAGCAACCTTCGTTCATACCGATATTGCAACATTGCAAGAAGCAAGCCAGCAGTTCCTTATCGTTCGGTGGAAAGTCGTTAAGTGCCGTTATTCCATCCGAGTTAGTTATAAAGTACACACATTAACGTACGTTAAACTGCATCTACGTGCTCTATTAAGTGCTCATTTTCATTTGTACCCGCTGAAAGAACCGAAATGTTACAAAAGACAGACTTAATTTTAAATTACCTTTGCAAATAGCCGGTATTTATATTTTTATTGCCCTTTTCTGTTTCCATTATCGCAGAGTTTTTTAACGCGAAGTCTTTGTATTGTTGTTAAAATATCGATCACGGAAATTTGATGATCACACTTATGTGTCAATGGATAGTTCAAAGTTATGGTTATGTCAACAATATTGTTGTTTTTTCCGAGCTTAAAACTTAAATTAGGACGAAATATTGTAAAAAAAACCCTATAAGCGCATATCAATGTATTTAACATAGAATTCAGCGGAACAATGAAAGAGGGTCTACCGCACCATCTTAACAATTTATAAGGTTAAGTTAGGTTGATTTACATTTATAATTCATTGCTTTATTGATACGTATTATATCAACGCATTTGCTAAGAACACGACAAAGTCACAATTATATTCATGATACATTTTTACCCAATAATAATAAATACTATTTATTTCGGGGTCAATTCAGTAACTTATGAAGTATTTTTTTATATAAAAATATGATTTAAGCAAATAATATAAATTTAACAGTCATAAATCATTTATCGCCAGCCCTAGTTGGAATGCACGGCAATTTTCACACGAGTAGAAAATACAGGCCAAGGATTTGTAGACCTAGGTGTTCCAGCAAAACACTAGGTTTTGAATATTTAAACGCTTACTCTGGTCGTTCCACGTAAAAACGGCACTGTGTGACTAATGTCGACGAAATAATCAAATAGAAAACTTTACATGCAAAAATAAATACAAATTAAAACAAAGTTTGTGCAAATAGTAATAGTAATATTATACGTGTAGAATTATTAAATACGAATTTCACTTTTTTAATGAAATAGACATAAGTATTAGCTTATATTATCTGTACCTATAATAATCTCGATAGGATTGCGTTACGGAAACCATGTTATCAATAAACAACGAGTATACATCTATTTATGTAGGTATTTAATTGTTTTCATATAAATAAGACTAAAGGAGAGGCGTCGGTGGCTCAGTGGTGTGGACTGTCGCCTTCTACCGGGAGGGCTGAGGTTCAAATCCCGACACGTACCAATGTATTTTCGAATTTTCGAAAAATATATGTATGTTATCCGACGCTCTTATGGTGAAGGAAACATCGTGAGGAAACCTTCATGCACGCCAGCGAAGAGATTCGAAGGTTGTGTGTGAAGTCGTCCAATCCGCACTGGGCCCGCGTGGACGACTAAGCCTAATCACCCTATACGGGTAGGCTCGTGCCCCTCGGTGGGGACGTTTAATGAGCTGATGATGAAAGACTAAAGTCTTTGCATTTGAAAGTTTTCGTTTAGTCATGGCTAAAACCAGCTGCTTCAATGCATTTTGTATTCCTGCGACGAACAAATATTCGTAGTTGAGTACTTTAAAACGGGAGTTCGTTTTCTCTTCTATGTATAATATGTATGTATTTACAAAAAAAAATGTTTATAAGTATGTGTATCCGTTGTTTAGTATCCATAATACAGGCTTCACGTTTAACTTAGGGCTAGATGACGCTGTGTGAATGTCGGTGGATTTTTTTATTTATTTATACGGAACAACCAATAGAAGAAGGACGTCCTTCCCAGGAAGGATTTGTGAATTATACACTTGTATAATTACACCGTTATCCTCAGACTATTAAAAAGTGGTACTCAATTCATTGTTATGGAGGAATGTAATTATAATTTACAATTTAGTGGGCCTATTAGGTATTGAAAAAATTTTAACAGTAGGAATTCTAACATCTAAAGAAAAAAAAAATCATCTAAATATATAGCCTTAAGTTGTATTTAATGACTTACACAAAGCGCGCGTAGCATTCCTCCTAAAAGAATGCTCAGAGTCTGCTAATATGTCTAGGTCCATAAAAGTCGTATTATATATGTCCGCCATCCGGGCAAGAGGCGCGCGCGCGGCGTTGGTCCGGCGCGCCGGGGTGGAACACCGGGGCGCGCGCGTCTCTCGACGGTGCAACTTTCGCGGAATCAAGTAATTCAAATTACTATTCAGACCAATACACTCGTATTTATTATTACATATTTCGTATAGTGTCATGGTACTTAGTAGTATGCGCCTGTTTTCCAAGCTAAGCATATTATATTTTTCTAACAGATTAGTATAATCTTGGCATATTCGATATTGTTTAATATTAATAATTTTCAAAAATTTACATTGTATTCGCTCCAGCTGTTGTATATATTTTTTTTATAAAGGATTCCAAACGGGTGTGGCGTAATCTAATTGAGAACGTATTAAAGACTTAAAGAGAAAGATTAAAGTAGAGGAACGCTTGAAGTCACATGAAGATCTCACTATGAAACCATACATTCTAAGTGCCTTGTCCGTAATCAATCGTATTGTTACGAATTGACGTAATTAAAATGATATTAAATATGGCGGCTAATATGTGACGTCAGGCCACCATAGAGTATGACATGCGAATTGTCAAATAGCACAGAGTCTAGCATGTTCTAGATATTTCGCGAACTATGTAGAATGACGTCGACGCTTCGAGCTCAGCGGCCGGCCAGGTATATAAGGCGGACCGATGGTGCACACCGGCAGTCTTGTGTTCTACTCAGAGCGAACGAAGAGCGAAATACCGCGACTACAAGGAAGAAGCGAGTGATACAGCGATATCTAAGGGATCGTCGAGTGTGTATAACAGTGTGAAGAGTTAACGAGTGATTATTACGTGTGTGTGCGGAAAGTTTGTGTTATGTGTGCAGTGTTAATTACGGATTTTAGTGCGTGCGTTAATTGATTAATTAGTACGAGTGTAGTGTATTAGTGTTGTGTGTAATTAATAGTGGTATTAATAGTGGTTAATTATTAGTGTGTTACCGTGTTATTCTTCGTGTTTGGCAATAATTTATCCTGAAACCCCAGCTCGTAACAGTATGCGTAACTCGTAACAGTACCCATAACACAGGCTTCACGCTTAACTTGGGGCTAGATGGCGCTGTGTGAATGTCAGTGGATATTTATATTTTATTTATTTATACAATGATGAAAAATTCCAATTCTTTATTTAAAGATAACAATAATACTATAAGATTACCTGTATAAAGATTTTAAAAAAATGTAAGTTTAGTAAGATTATGTTACAATAAGTATTTTGTATGTACTTGTACGTAGTTGTGGCAAGAAGAGTGTAATATAATAGTACACATCTTACCATTACAACGCATATAATATGTCTGATAGTCACACAGCGTCCTACCTGCAATAACATACTTTTTAATAAAGCCTCATATATGAAATAAGTTTTAATACACTTCTGTGTACGGTCAATAAATGTCTTTTCTTTCTTTCTTTGCTGCTTTACATCTAGTACCTGTTAATGTTCTATTAAAGTATCTTAAGTTATTATTTAATTTAGTATAGCAATGGTTCCAACATTAAACTGGGCAACCAGATGCATAAGACTGGTCAACAATGCAACCCCAGTGACCTTCAGTATAGATGCATCGATGCCTCAACACACTGGGTACTGCCTTTGTAAGGTAAATGGATCGCGATAAGTTCCACTCTTCCATGTAATTGAGTAACTAAGGATTACACTCGTAGTATTTATAAGTCCTTTGTCGAACTAATGAGTCAAATCAAACTGTTGTATTTAGAGGACAAGTCTGTCATTACAAGGTTTATGTGTTTGTTTACGAGTTATCAAGATGTTTAGGAAATTCTATACATTTAAGCGGTCGTACGTAGCACGGGTGTAAACTCACAGTACATGAATCTATGGTCAACGCGCGTGCTATGTTTGTGCGGATAATAAAACTTTATAGGGTAATCTATACTAAAGAAAAATAATTAAAAAAAACTACGTATCCGAAACCGACAAGGAATGGATGTTGCTAAATCAATCAGGCGAACATCCCATAACATCTGAACGCACGAATCATCTTACACAGCAGAGCTATTGGAAAGTCGGGCTGCAACCCACCACGCAGGCCCATTATAGATTGGTAGGTACCTATAGAATGGCATTCTATCTATTCAACCTATCGGAGTCCACAGCTGGACATAGGTCTCCCCCATTTTGCGCCAGATATCCCGGTCCTCTGGTTCTCTCATCCAGTATATATAGAATGGCTGCGATCGAAACAATATTTGGAATCATCATCATCATCATCAGCTCATTAAACGTCCCCACCGAGGGGCACGAGCCTACCCGTATAGGATGATTAGGCCTTAGTCGTCCATGCTGGCCCAGTGCGGGTTGGGCGACTTCACGCACAACCTTTGAATCTCTTCGCAGGTGTGCGCAGGTTTCCTCACGATGTTTTCCTTCACAGTAAGAGCGTCGATTAACGTACATATATTTTTCGAAAATTCGAAAACACAATGGTACGTGGCGGGATTTGAACCTCAGTCCTCCCGACAGGAGGGCGACAGTTCACACCATTGAGCCACCGACGCACTCATTTGAATCCTCAGTGCTTCAGAATGTTGAACAGTTTAGGTCATGGATTATATTATAGTATAGTATTAAAAAACTGTGTTTGGGCGGTGGTTTACGGTCCATGGTCCTGCAGTGGCGCAATACAGGCTGATTGATAAAATATGGAAAAATCTCATACATGACTTTCTGCTTTATATACCAACTACAAAAATAGTGCTACATAGAATTTTGCAATCTATTTCGCCTTAGTTAATTTGACACTGTCTATGAATATGAAATGCAACAAAATTGCATTCCTGTGTCACAGAGCGTTTCGTAAACTGCGGGGCGTTGATACACGTTTCAGTTTGAAGCGTTAATTTACTAGTAAATGGGTTATTTATATTTATAGTATAAATGAAGGTGATTTTATTATACGTATGTAAAAAAATATACATACGGATAATAAAACCACTTAATTGATTGTGCATTATTTTAAAGATTTTTTCAATTGCAATAATTTTTTCCATGTTAAGCTAAACTTTGACGAAGGTTATTCTCATGTAGAAGCGAATTAATGTGAATAAGCAGCCTGTCCTGATAAAACTATTACTTAGGAAGTCTCGCAGGGCATTTGTCTTTAGGGAAATTTGGCTTCAATTTATTACATGCAGTATTCATTTACTTTGAACACAATTAAATTAGTTAAAAATTAGCTAAAATGTATTCTTTGCACTATGACGCGACTGGTAATTTTTCAAACGGAAATAGTGTAAGGTAAGGCTTGTACCCGAATAAGGATGCAAACAATTTCCTTTAATGGTATTCTATTGATTCATTGAGAAGTAAATTTTGCAATAAAAACGATATATTTTGTCATGTTATGTTTTTGTCATTCTCTTCCTTTCTTCAACTATTGTAGTTCACTGCAATTGTAGGTCTGCCCTATTCTGTTATGTGTGCAAAATTTGTGTTTTCATTTTTTTGATGACGTATTTTAAATTATCACTATTTGACAAACTACACTTAGAAAACGCATAGCCATTAATTCGAAAGTGCTTACGACTATCTAATGGTACGCCATTTGAGGACATTGTTGAAAATCAGTGATGTCGAAATATCGATAGTTTGACTAGCGAAAGTTCACCTTGAAAATCGATGGGATCGATATTATTCGGCCACTAAAGGGGCACGAGCCTGCATGTAAGGTTGTATAGGCCTTAGTCGTCCACGCGGGCACAGTGCTGATTGGCCAACTTCACATACGACATTTGAATTTATTTGCAGGCGTGTACCAGGTTTCCGCACGATGTTTTCCTTTACCGTACGAGCGTTGAATTATGTACATATAATTACGAAAATCCATTGGTACGTGGGGAAGGCTATAGTCCACACCATTGAGCCACCGACACTTTTTCGTTCTGGTGATAGTATCTATACTATCGATTGTCAATTTTACAGTAAGCTTCGATAGTGTCGAAAAAATGCTTCTGTATTGAAAGTTTTACTTGTACGGGGCACTGATAGTATCGATAGCCCTATTAATGCTATGACTTTTGCCAAACTATCGATATCCTATAAATTGTAGACTGAGCGGCAACACTGCTGACAATGTGCCGGTGTGTGTTGTGCCAAATTGGATGCCCCTTATTGTGGCGTTTAATTTAACCGGTTAGGTAGTGTCTGTTTTTATGAGAATCGCATAAATTAAAGTACCTACCCATCAGAAGAAAATAAACACTTCTTTGACTGTGTTTACTCAATTTGCCTAAATAAATTCGGTTCAGTTTCCAAAATGTTCGTTCTATTTTTTACTTTTTTATTTATCAAAATAATTTAAGTAAAGTTGTTTTGGTAACTAGATATAGTGCCTGCTTAAAATTTCATGAAACTCAAATTTCATACTTAGCGAAAAGTAAACATGAACGTCCATTATCGTGAATGATTATTTATTTATTATGGAATAATTGTGTCATCAACCGTGTTACAACAATCCCTTCAACGTAATTAGTTTTAGCTTGCATGCAATTTCCTAAACACGTTCCCCTGACGCCCATTAAATTAAAAAGAAACCCACGTAGAGTAATTAACTTTAATAACAGTATGTTATGAAACAAATTCAAAAGAGAGTTCGCGAACAGCCACATACAACGATGTATCTAAAGTAATGAGGTTTGGTACAGTCGCATGTAAAAACATAATTGCGTAGAAAAATTAGTATTCCTTTTTTTGTGAAAAAAGGCGCGAATTTATATTCTCTGTGTTATTCTGTAACGCTTTTCGCTCGCAAATTTCAGAGGTTCTTGCTACAAGATAAAACTGCATTAAGTGAATAAAATTCAAACAAAAATAAACGAATGTTGATTCGTTCATTACTGCCGCATGAGGGTTATGTTTTTTTAATTACTAACTAACTAAGACTAAGGAAACTTATTTTTACATTTGCCATGTGTTGCAAATTTAATGATATTTGTTATTTGATTAAAATTGGACCGATCCTATCCCAAGCAGTCGATATCCATCTGCTACCCGCCACCTTAACCAGGTCCATCTGATCGGGAGTCGGCCAAAGCTTCATTAATTACATTTCTTATTATTCCCGTATACATAGATACCTATTATATATATTTGAGTAAGTACTTTTTTTTTGGAAAAAAAACAAATTAGTTTAAATCGCACTTATACATGTTTCCAATTTATTAATAGCTACATCGTTATCATAAAATTATAAATACAATACTTACTTGTGGCGCTTACTTCTGGCCCGAGGGATTCAAATGCTTTGCCGAAGCTCAATTTCAGGAGGCGATCCGAATCTGCAACAAACGCAAAGAGCGCCATCTATTTCAGTTTAGTGTACTACGTGTTGCAACAATTTGAAGTAATGTAGCATTTCTTCAACAGATGGCGCTAAAAGAAGTGTGAAAAACAAACCCTTTCCAGTTGTATTCTGAAAGTTGTTAAGTTTTTAATAAGTGTGCAGATGGCACTGAATTTCATTTTTTAAAATATTTATATGAGAATACGTTTATAACCAAAACGATTGTATTTTATATAGTCTTTACTATGGAATTGAAATATTGAATTGAAAATGACTTTTCGTAAGCAAATTTTATTTCTTCAGGACAAAAGCGATAAAGATTGTAGGCATTAGGTAAGTGACATTTTGGAAACAAGATAGGCATCTAGTGCCATACAAAATAAGCACTAACCTGGCGCTCTGGAAGGCGGCCAACGTTTCTATTCATACCTTGTTGGCTGCGAGCACAAATTTAACTGGATCGGGCGCATTTATTACAAGGCGCAAAGTGCTTGGGGGATATTTTATTTGGGAAAAAGATTATTTGCTACAGAGAAAATTATTTTTAAAATAAATTATATTTTTAATATGTTTGCCATTTTTGTCGTTCTACGAAGCTTTCATTTGACTTCCAAAAAGTAAATACTAAAATATATGGTCAACAGTTTTAAAGGTCTAAAAATGTACTACAAGATCTGCAAACATACTACAATATGTTGAATAAAATTAAAATTAATATACCTTGTGGCATTTTTATGTAAAACGACTTTTCTCTCTTTTTATTTGTGTGTAACCGATTTGCTCATGTCAGGAATTTTAGGTAATAGTTTAGTCTTAAACTTCTATAAACATTTTGTACTCTCTCAAACTGCTCAATGTCTTTGTACAAATAAACAAAATTTTTTTTTTGGTAGATGAAAATATTGTTTACGGAACATTGCAGTATATTAATGGATACTTAAGGAACTGGTATTAATCAAAAATTTGCACTGACCTGCTGCCGTAGAATCAGGAGGTGGCTGGAAATGGAAAGTTGCTGCGAAACCCTGACCAGCAGTTGCCGAGTTGGCTGTGAACTGCAGCAGAAGTGCCGGCCCAGTAGAGAGCACCTCATATCCTGAAAATAAATAAGATATTGCATGAATCATTCTGTCTTGTAAACAAGCCTAATGTAAACTGAACAGTAGCATACCTACAATAAAGGTTATCAATGTCAGGAACATCCCAGAAGACTAATTAAAAATAACGGAATAGGCTACTATCCAAACATTGGTTCTTCGGTCTTCTTTCTGTACGAGTATTGGTAGGTCACTATGCAATGTTTAGGTGCACATCTTAGCCCTGTAAGTGATATTCCCTATTAACTAGTGTATTTTACTTTGCACCGTAATGTCCCAAAAGTTTGATTTCGTGTTAATCGTGCGTTTGGCAAAAGTCGGAACAGATCTTTGTGTATAGCTGAACATTCCCGATGTGCCTTATAAAGTGTGCACTGTCGTAGCTTGATGCGCTTGTATATGACGAAATACACAAGTTATCATTATTGATTAGTAGAGCTCGCCTCTATTTTCCAGAAACAAGCCAAAAACTTATCTTGTAAATCAAACTACGGAACCTAGAATAAGCTTTGGCGATGTGGCAACAATAACTGGTGTGGTTAGCTATGATTGTCTTGAACCCTTAAGCATTTAGAAAAGCTTTTTCATATCAACCTTGAAGTAAATACCTAGTGGTATCAACTCAAAGGTTTGTTTTTGATTGTAAATTATAAATAACTGCGAAATCATCCGTTAGGTATGATGGTAAAATAATGAGTACTATTACGAATTATTTGATTATATTATTACTTGCGATAGATACATTCCTAGATTCTTACATCATTCGATTGCGATATATATTTCAAAATCTGAATTATATTCCAATAAATAATTATCCTTATTACCTCTTACGAGTAATAAGCGATAAGATGACAATTTAAGTTTGTAAGAATTAATACTGTCACGTAAAAGCCATGCACAAAATGTCAAAATCACTGCATTGCACTTCTTTCTCATTTTCTGAGGCGGTCCCCTTGTCGATTATTTAATAAATCTTCAAAAACTTTAGATTTTCCTTTAAGTTCGGTGTTGGCAACTAGGATGCTACTGTCCGAGTTAACCGACGGAATTTCATAACGCAAAGTTGAACGAGCGACTTTGTTATCGAGACAAAGAGGAAAAGAGCTGTCGTCAGCTATAACTTTTATGCAAATTAAAACAATTGATTAATTACATATATTTATTTAATTCAATTATTCGTAGTAAAGTAGATAAATTATTTAATAAATTCAAGTAAAGAAACACGATTTTGTGCTTCTGCACCTTAGATTGCCCTGGCTACCAATATCGCGGTCATTACACACTTAAGAGGCTAAACGTTGATGGTGGACTTAGTAATGAGTCGTCTAGATAGGTACCACCGCAGTGCCAGATATCGTCCCTTGAAATAAGAGTGTAATGGACTTTTATGTTTAGAGATGAGAGCACTATAGCTAGTCAAATTACCGGGTCAAGAGACCCAACATCTGTTGTCTCGGATGACGGGCGCAGTATGCTATTGATGGAGAATAATAACATTTTATCAGTAATTACTTTCCTTCAATGCCATTCTGTCATGGCTCGACGTATCACTTAACATAAGGTGAGCGCCCTGACCATCCTCGTTATAAAAAAAAAGAAAGAGAAGAGACCTATGTCTAGCAGAGGAAGCTATAGAAAGGCGCGATAGCTACAGTAAAAAACACTAAAACTAAAATATAAACTGTCTTCGTGTACAAAACTCATACAATTGTTCTTCATATATATAAGTGCTGGTATTGGCCTTGTGTTTGGCAGTATTGTATGATCAATTATTATTTTAGAATAAGACGTATTTATCCATACCAGTGTTAGTGTTACATGTTGCTATCTTGTTTTGTATTTGTTTATTTGGATTAGATCTTCCTATTAGGAATTTAACCACGACCTTTGATCTGTGATGATAAGATTTAATGAGTTTCGGATTATAAATAATAATATGTCATATTTCAATGAACAATTTATGTACCTGAAATATTTTCAATGTTTGATTAATGATATGTATGAAAATTACATGTCATGTACGTAGGTAAGTGGTACCGGCATGCATCTCTTGGAAGCCAAACTAACCTCATCTCCGCGTGGGTTAAAAGCGAACGAGGCTTGCGTTTTGGTCACCATAACGCACTAAACCAGGATCATTAGTTTTTTGTGTAATTAATTAAACGGGGTACTCGTAATGAAGATGGTTAGTAACCGCCTGCCTATTACAGAAGCAGTAGGAAAAATAAAAGCATAAAAGGAAATTTATATTTTCAAAGTAATTAATTAAAGTCATCCGAGAGGACATGAGGACGAGAGGTCTCATGATACCCAGTACACACACATCAGCTACTGCTTCTTGAAACAAAGTGCATAATAGCCATATTTCAAGCGATGAAATTTTAGTGGTATGTCCATCTAGCGCTGCGGTGGATACGACCCCTAGGCGACTAAGTGATGTTCGATATAAAAGCCCGTCTACTTTTGGTAGACGGGACTTACTTATTGGCGGTTGTCAAGTATATTCTAACCAATTGTTATCAAAACACATAAGTGCTGATGCACTTAAGTTGTACTTTGGAAATAAGCGATCTAACATCTGTGGTATCGGGTCACGAGCGCAGGGACGAAGAATTTATACAGTGACCCATTATCTTCAATACTGCTCTGTCATGGCGAACTAATCGTCCCGATCACTTTATAAACTAAAGAAAATCTCTAAAAAATGACATGATTACAACCTGGTTGAATCTTACGAGTATATTTGAGTATAGATGAGACTCGTGCAGATTTGAAATTTCAATACTTAAGTATTGAAATTTCAAATCTGCACGAGTTCATTAATAATATATTTTTTATTATGATGAACCTAAATATGAAGATGACATTTGGGGTCCTATACTAAAACTTTATTGTCAGCCCTATAGCCAAGTCGTGACTACGTTGACGTGGCATTATTCATTCAAAAAGGGTAGGTTTGGACGGAGGCAGTTAGGTTACGGGCGCAATGTCGATACCAATAAGAACGCGCCATCGTACTCGATGAAGTCGATTGCCTTAGTTACTTTTACACTAACTTTCTCTTTTCTTAGCTATCACAAATTTAGAGATACGCAGTAGGCAGGTTCTACTGTTGAACTACAGATTCTCTCAATACCCATGATGACATTGTATTCTGCTTTCATCTCAATGATGAACTCGATTCATTATCTTTCGAAAACATGTACGGACCTCTGAAAATGGCTGTTGTAAAGTAGAATTTGGTTCTGGGACGCGTCGGTCGGAATTGGAACTTTACTTGAAAGGACAAACAGAAAATATTAAAAAAAAATTAAAGATATTGTAGTTATTTAGGATGAATTTGTATCAAATGCTTTAAATGACTAAATATTTTGCTTTCATACGCCTTTTAAAATATTATTTAATTTTATTGAATGTACAAAATGTAGTCTAATAAAACTGCAGGAGAGGTTATTTCCTAAAGTTTTATTTAACTACATATATTAACATAGTCTAGAGATATTTCAGAGCTTAGTGCAGCAGGTGTGCGCAGGTTTCCTCACGATGTTTTCCTTCTCCGTAAGAGCGTCGGAAACGAACTTATAATTTCGAAAATAGAACCTTAACCCATCCATACTTTTTATTAAACGTACCTATTTAATTACAACTAACTAGATCTGTATGGGGGAGACCTATGTCCAGCAGTGGACTGCAATAGGTTGCAGAGAAAGAAGAAGAAGAAGATCTGTATGAAATAGCTAGCTTTTGCGTGCGACTTCGTCCGCGTGAAATAGTTATTTGTCCTAACGCTCTCTTTAACCCGCTCCTTCGTTAACATAGGTGAGTTAAAACTGCGATATCTCTTCATAAGATATCAATTTAAGTTGAATGATGTAAAGGGCTATTTTGATTAAAATTAAATACTTGTGATGAGTAAAGTATTATTTGGATAAGGATTATTATGATATTTATGAAAACACCTTCGCAAATAATGCATTATTTAGAAATTTTTTTTAGAAAAATATATATTATAGGGAGCTAACCTTAAAAGATAGACATATGCTGTCGGGGACTTTTTTGTAGACCTTTAAAAGGAAAATAATACTCTCATACATGACTTTTGCGAAACTTTAACCGTTTACGCAGTGTACGCAGCGAAAGTTCCAAGTATGAAAATTTTCCCCCGATTTTGAAACATTCTTCATTACTGCTCCGCTTTTATTCCTCGTAGCGTGATGATATATAGCCAATAGCCTTCCTCGATAAATAAGCTATCTAGCACTGAAATAATTTTTCAAATCGAACCAGTAGTTCCTGAGATTAGCGCGTTCAAACAAACAAACTCTTCAGTTTTATATATTAGTATAGATTTAGGTTCACCAACTGGCCTGTATAAAATATTAAGGAACCCAGATAACCTTCCAGATAATGACCTAAATTGTTGAACGTGATAAACGTTGCATGACGAATGGCGAGTTATCAGCCGTTCTAAAAATAAAGTAATCCATATATCTGAGCTAACAATGAATTCGTAAATAAATTGCATTCGGTGAAGCATTGTCGTTATTTATGTGAACATTTTAATCACATTGATATAGCTATATAGGACATTGATTGCACAGTTAATCTATTTCAATCCAATTTAGTACATTCAATTTCAAGATACCAAAATATTATAGGTAAAACTTAAATTCCAATGACGTATTAATCGCACTTGGTGCGTGATCCCATAAATAAATTAACTTTCGCAATGGTCAATCTAATAGGTGACCAAAAATATTATCTCGAGTCTTCCGTGCTTTGGAAGTACCCTTAGCAGTCTGCTATAAGTCCTGGATATTTCGTTAGGGTGTTTTTGAGAATTTATGAATTTCTACCAATTGGAGCTCGCTGTTTGTGGCTCGTTAAGAATGAGTAAAAGGTTATTTTAGATGTACGACCGCACTGCCATATGATTTTAATTTTAAATCATCAAGACAAAATTGGGACATTTATCTGCGGACTCCTAACTTTTTAATGTTATATGGAGTTGATCGGGGCGGTTCGCCTAACCTGATTGTAAGTGACACGTCTGACCATGGCAGAGTAGTATTGAAGAAAAATAGTCACTGCTTAAAGTGCTCATAAACCTGGTAATTTCACTAGCTACAGTGCCTTCAACCCGAAGCACAAAAGCTCATAACACTCGTTTTACACGGGACGATATCTGGCACTGCGGTGGTTGGTAGGCACCTGCCTAGACGACTCAGTATACCTAGTATACATTATTTAGACTTATCTTATACGCCATTTATTTTGGTACCTCGTTATGTCTCTAGTACGAAAAAGCAATTTTCAATACAAATCAGTTAAGAAGACGTACCTGTAAGCTCGTTACATAGCATTGCAATAGCTGGGGCATTTGTATCTCTACCGTCGAACACTTTGATAATGTCAGCACGCCGCAGGCAACTGGAAATAAAATGTGCTTAGGTCAATATTATATGCGAAAAATACAAGTTTTTAGCCAAGTGGAACTAAATTGGTTATCCTTTAAATAATTAAGATTGCTTGAGTCACATCTTACTTTACTTATGCATCGAAAACCTAAACTTATATAAAGAATAATCAACTTAAAGCGTCATCATTCATCATCATTACAGCCTAATTATGTCCACTGCTGAACGAAGGCCTCCCCCTAATGATTTCCACGCGGACCGATCCCTTGCAGTTGACATCCATCTGCTACCCGCCACCTTAACCAGATCATCCGTCTATCTGCCGTCCATCCGTTCATCTTAAAGCGTCAGTGGCTCACAAGCCTCGGTAGCTCATTGGTGAGGACTGTTGCCTTCCGATCTGGAGGGCGCAGGTTCCAATTCCGCCATGTACCCAATGTATTTTCGTAATAATAATATGTAAGTTTATCCGACGCTCTTACGGTGTTACGAAATGTCGTGAAATTATCAGATTTTTATTATACTTATTAAATATGTGTATTTAATTATAAATATTTTATGTAAATATAATATACTATCTAATAATATTACAAATAAGTTCAAATAAAGATTTGTGTTTTGACGTTAGACATATTTTTTATCTGTGGTTGCATTAAAGAGAAAACCACATGTGTTTATTATTGATATACAAAAATGGCGGGCCGGCGACTAATTGCGTATTGGAAAAGAGCAGAAAAATAATGTGAGTTGTTGGCATTTATAACTATATTTATGTGCATAATTTCATAATGTGTTCCACAGGTTTGTGTTTACAAAGTAATATGAATCATACCAGACATCAGTTGTAATTATCAGTTAGCCAGTTGTGGTCTTGGCTGTGTTGAGGAAAGGGGTGACTGTAAGGGGAGGTTGGAGGTCACTTGGGGCTCTGGCCCATATGCAGACACTTGAGGGCTTCGGCTCATATTCAGACACTTGAGGGCTTCGGCTCATATTCAGATACTTGAGGGCTTCGGCTCATATTCAGACACTTGAGGGCTTCGGCTCATATTCAGACACTTGAGGGCTTCGGCTCATATTCAGATACTTGAGGGCTTCGGCTCATATTCAGATACTTGAGGGCTTCGGCTCATATTCAGACACTTGAGGGCTTCGGCTCATATTCAGACACTTGAGGGCTTCGGCTCATATTCAGACACTTGAGGGCTTCGGCTCATATTCAGACACTTGAGGCTTCGGCTCATATTCAGACACTTGAGGGCTTCGGCTCATATTCAGACACTTGAGGGCTTTGGCTCATATTCAGACACTTGAGGACTTCGGCTCATATTCAGACACTTGAGGGCTTCGGCTCATATTCAGACACTTGAGGGCTTCGGCTCATATTCAGACACTTGAGGGCTTCGGCTCATATTCAGACACTTGAGGGCTTCGCTCATATTCAGACACTTGAGGGCTTCGGCTCATATTCAGACACTTGAGGACTTCGGCTCATATTCAGACACTTGAGGGCTTCGGCTCATATTCAGACACTTGAGGGCTTCGGCTCATATTCAGACACTTGAGGGCTTCGGCTCATATTCAGACACTTGAGGGCTTCGGCTCATATTCAGATACTGCCCGTTGGGTGGTAAACATAGAGCGATGTAGATACGTGTGCACTTAGGTGCAGGTACGTATGTTTGGGGGCTCCGGCCCATATTCAGATTCTGCCCGCTGGGTGGTAAACAGAGCGATGTAGATACGTGTGCACTTAGGTGCAGGTACGTATGTTTGGGGGCTCCGGCCCATATTCAGGCACTACCCGTAATGAGAGGGTCAGATGCGTGTGCACATAGGTGCAGGTATGTATACTTGGGGCTTTGGCCCACCTTCAGATATTACCCTCATTGAGAGGCTCAGATGTGTGTGCACTTAGGTGCAGGTTTGTATACATAGTATTTAGAGTATTTAGATTTTCGTTACCAGGTTTGACAGTAAGTGCTTGGTTTAACGACGTACGGTGAAGAAAAGCATCGTGACGAAACCTTCGCACGCCCGCGAAGAAAGAGAATTATTATTCGAACGGGTGCGTCCTGATTTAATTAAGAAAAAAAGTCAAGATACAGTCGACTTTTCTAAATAACGAGTTTGTAGCTGTCTACGAAGGTCCGGCTTGTAACTCTGTATTGCATTTTCATCATAAATTTCTAGCTTTACAACAAAGTTTTCAAACTTAAATATTAACTTTATGTAATTCGCAGAGCAATTTGTAAGAAACCAGTTACGATGTAAGTTCTTTGTTCGGTTCATTTTTTTCCTTTTTGTTTCTGTCACGGTAAAATTATAGTGTCTTACATTAAATCTTAGGGTTTGATATAGGGAAACCAGAGAAATTGGGGACACATTCAAAAATCGTAAGCGACTCGGAGCAACTTTATCTTCATTATAGTATATTTATTTCAGAAATAATCGCTTATTATTACAAATACATAATAAAAACAAAAAATACCGACTACAAAGTAAAAACAAAAAAAAATCTTTAGCTATGTACGTAGAAATTGTCGTAGTATTTCTATTTTTTTAAGTACTTTTGATAGGTATTTTTGTTACTGTCTACAGTCCCATGTAAATTTGTCATTTCCGAATTCATAAAATAGTGAAAGTCTCATATAAACTTCCATCCCCAATTTAAGATATGGGGGTGAAAGTCTTGGCTCTTCTTGTTTTATTGCATTTTTTGCAACGATTAGGAGATGAACTTCGCTTAGGCATGGACTTTCGGAAATATACTCTAGGTTTGGGAAGCAAAGCGACTGCGACCATT
>PQWD01013685.1:0-16629 GCA_019425675.1 Leucinodes orbonalis | reverse complement strand
TGGTATGTAAAAATACATTGATTTTTGACAGTTAAATTGACATTAAGAATGAAAACGAATAAATATTATATTTTATAGAATAAATAACAAAAATTATTTCTAATAGTACTTACAAACTTTGCATGAAATACAAAGCCTTTGTTAAATATATTAAAAATATACGTCATATCTGATAAATTGGAAATAAAAATTTTTAATAAAATATACGAAATATATCTAAATTGCTAATAAATCATTATTTAACTTTTATTATAATATTATGAATTTTAATTTTAGATAAAATTTGAAAAATTTTAAGGTATATTGAATTTGATGTAAAGCTTTAATATTTTTTAACAATTAATTTACACGTTATTAATTAGTACGATATCTTTATCAAAAATAAAGAGACATGTTTAACCTTAAGATAACAATTATTTAACTATTTCTCTTTGTTAATGTCACTCTTAGACAATGATCTCCATTTTAATTAAAACATGTAAACCTCCAGAATCAAAAGACATGTTAATTTAAAAGAGAGATAATAAGAATTTTGTAAATTTAGCATCAAAGAAAATCATTACACGTGCATGCTTTCTTAAAAGATATAAATGAATAATAAGTATAAGACACATTGGCTCTACAATATTATTAAAAGGTATAGAAAGTAGTATACCTCAAAAAATGGTATATTTTTTATTTGTACTCTATCTTCATTTCTTAAGGAACAAATAAAACTCCAAATATTTGCTAGTGAATATCACTTAAAAAAATTGTTCTCAACTAATCAATTAACATTTATATGAAAATGATAGATGAGACAGAAAATTTTTTAAATAGGTCGGAATAGAAATAAATAAAAAGAATTCAACAATAAATACGTGGTAAAGTAAACAAAGCAGCATTATTTGAGGAAAAAGATTGTTATAAGTATCTAGGATTCATATAAATAAATATAGTAAACAGAATGAAGAAACGTACAATAAGATAAAAACAGAATTACTGATTAGTATATGAAAATGAAATTAATAAACACGCAGATTCACTACTTAATTTTGAAGAAACATTTTCAAAAATTTAGATAGAAAAATAAGGCTGATACTAATGCAACATAATATTCATAAACTACAAAGTTGTTAAGAATACCTCTACTTATCTATAAAAAATATAAGGCGCGGCCTGATATCAGTGAAATTTTTATTTGGGGCACATTGTTCAGAACTCCATAATATCTTAAAATAAGTGAGAAGCAGCAAAATGCAGAAAGCACTATTTTAAATCTAAGAAAATTGACAGTGTTGTCTATATACAATTTTCAAATATGTAATGCAAAAGTACAACTTTTAAAATCAAAACGTTAGTAAAGAACGAAATAATTACATACCAATCAAGATATTTATATAACATTATTAAAACAAAATTAAAATTAATTTACGAATTAATATCATTTCTTTATGAAAGAGTTTTTACTGTAGCCAATAAAAATAAATCTAAACTGAAGATAAAGAAATTTATTGTTAGCGTAGAACTTAAGTGCCTCCACTGCCTAGATAAAAAATCGTAAATTGCCTAGCAACAATATGCGATAGAAGGTTGTGCTTTGACTATACCCGACGTCAGAATGAAGTTGTAAGATGTATTCTTTTAGGACTATGCAACAAATATGGTCTTAATTGCTTTCAGAAATTTAAAAATCATTTGGTAAAAGAAATAAAAACAAAGATTGAGGCTTGAAAATTACGTATATACAAGAAACCTAACAGTTTTGAAGATATCAAAAAAAAATTATACATTTTTGAATTAGATAAGGTTAACAACAGAATACCTTAAATATAAGTATGCGTGAAAAGTCAAGAAAATCAATGTACCGTAGAGACAGAAAAAAAGAGAATCTATGATCTGTTAGTAAACTTGTTACACTAATTTATAAGTGGAAGACAAAAATAATCCTGCGTGCTTTGATATGGATGAGTTATAAACAATTTAGGTCAGTTTCTAGTACGGAAGCGTAATTTAAATTGAATCCTGAAAAAAAACAATGAACAACATCTTTTAAAATTTGGAGAATATGTTAGCGGTATTGGTGACATTAAACCATTGGGAAGTTATTTGGTTGATATAAATAAGTACTCATGAATTATAAAATAAAAAGAGAACACAAAAAACATTAAAATATATAATATAGATCTTTTTAAATAAACTTTTTAATTGATTTTTAAAACTTAATTCATTTCATCGGAAGTCTCGGGATCGCTTTCTATCATACAGGAATAGAAATTCGTTCCAATCAATTGGAAAGGTTTTTGTAAAAAATCATGGATAATCACTTATTAATATTAGTATTAACTCAAAAGTAGCCATATTATTGTAGCCCATATAGTCGCAGTAATTAATTATTTCGAATATTTATAAATAGTTTACTTCTTACATCGCTAGGACACCTGATCGCAACATCACTTTAAGCAATTTGCATAAAGTTCTAAATGTTTTCGTGACAGGTTACACAATATAATTCTTGGAAGTCCACAAATAATATATTCAACTATGATAACGATCGCCTGCTATAAACATTTTTCGTTTATCGGGTTTATCGTAATTTTATATTTTAAAACTCGTGATAACTTGTAATTGATAATCAGATTCATTGCGAAAAATTTCGTTAATAATTATTTTCAATCTTTTTTCTTGCTTGCTACTTAAGTTTAAACATTTATCAATTTCAATATTTAGCATGTCATCAAAATAATACTTTTCATTAAAAAATTATAAAAGATATCAAAATTGTCATCGGAAATCTCTTCAGTAACCTAAACAATAAAATCTACAAAAATAATAATTTGCCGATTTAAAAATTCATTTAGATTTTTTAATATTTCATTCTCAAAGTTTCACATAGTCCTAGATCAGACAAAATACTTTAGGTGTGATAAGCTGAAACCCACTTACTCTCATCTATAATAGTATTTTTTGATACCAATTTAACGAAATCATCTTCCTTTCTTATTTTTATCAATATTAATGATAAGCGTTCTTTCATCACTTTTGATCATGTCAAGTTTCTCCTGTTTCATCATTCACTTTTGTCGTGCAACAATGTAATATGAAAAGAGTTAAATAAAATGTTTTACACATAAAGAGATAAAAATCGTAAATTTATAGTTTTTTTAATTTATTTTAAATTAAAATTTCAATTTCTTGTTATAAGTAAAATCGGAATAGGAGAAATATTAGAAACTGCTTTATATTCAATTTAAAAGCGTATTCATTTTGTTGTGTAAACATCAAAATTTTAATTAGTAATTTTTTAAGTTTTTATCAAAAACGATACAAACAGATTCTTTAACTTTAACTTATTTATACATAATAAAATATTTCTTGTCTATTGTAAATCGCTATTCAAATTATAAAAAAACAATCAGAACAGCAATCTAATTGGAATTTGTCTGAGACGTGATGATTTTGTAAATTAAAAAAATACTCAAAACAGCAATTTATTTTGTTCTCTGAGACGTGTTGATTTTTTATATTAAAACAACATAGATAAAATTAATATCACAATTTTTTTTATGTAAACAAAAGCTTTTACCAAAAAAAAATAATGTAAATTATATTTAAACTATTCCAAATGCGAATTTATGCAATCATATTATACAAAAAGAAGTAAAAGGTCATTGAAATGAATTCTGTAAAAAACACAATAACTAAACAAAAGTTGACAAATAGTAAATCACTTGTAAATAATTTAAAAAATATTTTTTTTAATTTATCTTTACAAAAATTACCTTTTGGCAAATTGAAATTGAGTGCATTAGCAAAGAAGAAAATGTAAAGTGATACAAAAATTATTTAAGCATGCCAATATGTAAAAACAAGAAAATAACAAATAGTATTATAAGGTACTTGTTGTTATATTTTATTAAAAATATAGAGTTCATATATTATAATGTTCTCTACATTTTTGTTTGACCTGAAAATTAAAGAAATAATATTAATCTTATAACATTTTAAACCATTAAAAATTTACATTAATTATAAAATTATAATCTTTAAATCTTTTTTCATTAACAAATAATTTAATTGCAAACTAAGTTTAAAAGTTTTGCTTTTTCTACATATTTTCAAATGTATAATCGCTAAGTTGCAGATTAGTGTTTCAAAATAATTTGTCAATATTAGCGTACTGAATTTTTCTATAACTATATAATGTCTTATGGAATCATTTTGTTAATAAAAGTAAAAAAACAAGAAAACAAAAACTTGTTCTTGAAATTTTGGACCATTGCTCAAACTTCCTGGAGTTAAATCACAATTATATTAATTTTTTCAAAAATATTAGCCTATAAAGTCAGATTATAAGCATTTCTACATATTAGATGTTCTGATATGAAGATCAAAGCTTACAATTAGTATTTCGCACTATAATGATCATATTTATAAGAGTTACTAAATTTGAGATTTGTAGTAAAAAATTACACTGAGTATTCCCCGCGAAGAGGTAAAACTTTTTTATTTTTAGTAAGATAATTAATGTTAAATATACTTTTTATATTAAATAAAGCTTATATTAAACTCTAGGTCAGCTTGTACCTTGTTTTGTCGGTCTTGTTAATTATGTTGACAAAGTATAACTATATCATATTAATGAGAAATTAGTGGTATTCTAAAGTTCAAAAATACAAGAAAGAAATGTCTTAAGTTGAGAAAATAATGATTTTTTAAGATAATATATATTTTCGTGTACTAAAGATCAAAATTTAGTAATATGTAGATGTTTTAACTTAACAAAAATTTAATTATAAACCTTCCAATTGTAATTTCTCATTGCAGGAGTAGCAATTTGTTCTACCTCACTTGGAAAGGCTTCTGTAATAAATTTATGATACTGTAAATACAGTTTAGTATCAATTAAATCTTTTAAATTATTTTAGTAATCACATCAAGTTTTTTAAAAGCTCATTTATAGCAAGATAAGAAGGAATTTTATCGTATTTAACATCTTTAGGGACACTGAACGTAACATAATTTTAAAACACCACGCAAGAGGCTGTAAGTATTTTAATAAATTTTTAGAAAATATCAATCTTGGAAATCCACAATAAAAATATTCACTTACATTATAACGTTCAGTCCTTATAAACACATCATCGTCTAATGGCTGTATAGTAATTTCAATATTTTTGTAATCGGTCTTAACTTGTATTGTAGATCCAGACGAATTGTAATAAAGTTCGTTTATAATTATTTCTAGTCTCTTTTCTTGTTTTTTGTTAAATTTAGACTTTTGTCGAATTTAATACTTATATCTTCATCAAAAAAATCCTTTTTTTTTAATTTATCATAAAATTTTGTCACTATCTCATTTGACATTCTTTTACTGCATCTTCTCAGAAAGAATATACCAAAATATAAACCAGTAACATTAAAAAATTGATTAAGTTTCGTTAATATGTCATTATCATATTTCACCTAATTTTAAGTCAAGACAAAAATTTTTGTAAATTTTATCAATTGGTTCCAAGTTTATCATCCTCTTTAAGATCTTCTGTTGAAAATTTTATAAAGCTTCATCTTCATGCTTATTTATATCGATGTTAAGAAGTAGTGTTCTTTCCTTTTTCAATATCATGTTATTTACTTTTTCCGTTAAATTGGTCACTTCTGTTGAACAACAATTTAAAATAAAAAATATAAAATGTAATATTTTACACATAAAGGGTAGTGTTTTGTAAATTAATATCATTTTTAATTAATTTTTACGTTTGTAAAATAAAAATAAGTTTACAAATTCTGAAAAGACACACATTTAAATCAAAAGTTATACTTTATTTATTTAAAATAAGTTTACACAACTTTTAAAGACACACACTGAGTTTGTAATTCTTTAAATATATAAAATAAAGATTAGTTTACAAATCTTTTATAAGACATACGTTTATTTTTTAATTTATTTTTTATTAATTAAAAAATAAACATTAAGTTTATATGTGAATACAAGTAATTTGGAAATAATGAGGGTGTTCTTCTTATTTAAGATATTATAATTGTCTTTGGAAATTCAAGATTTCTGTTTAATATTAAAAAATTGTAATAAAAATGAGTTTTATTATCGTCGCGAGACATTTTGTTGTAATTTCAGTTTTTAAATTAACAATATACGTTTAAGAAAGATAAAGAATCTAATTATATTTTTGTCGTATAAAAAAAATGTTTAAATGTTTTATTTTTGTCATATAAAAATTATGTTTAAGCTCTTTATATTTGTAGATAGTAGAGAGGTACAATTATATTTATAAAAAGCACTGATATTATCATTTCAATCAGAAAAATGTATTAACTATTTTAATAACATTATGACTTTATCAAGAGCTTTTAATATTTTAATAGATTGGATAT
This sequence comes from Leucinodes orbonalis, assembly GCA_019425675.1. NCBI lineage: Eukaryota > Metazoa > Arthropoda > Insecta > Lepidoptera > Crambidae > Leucinodes > Leucinodes orbonalis. The sequence goes on along the minus strand of PQWD01013685.1, from coordinate 10,257 downwards.
AAGTCTTCTTACATAATTTGAAGTCTAATCTTATGCTTTTAGATGATTTAAATATTACTTTATGATAGATTGTAAATAGACAGTTAATTTAATAAATAGGTATTGAATGAGACTTATTTTTTTACAATTTTATAAATGAGAACTAGAAATATTTTGTATTATCATTTTACGTTGCATATCTTTCTAAATGTAATATTAAAAATAGATTGCAACAATTAAAATATTATAACAGAAAATATTTCTAGTGATAAAATAGAAAATTGTGACAAAATTTACATACTATAATAAAATACCATGAAAACTTACATCTATAATAAAATACAATGACAAAATTTACATACTATAAAAAAATACAATGTCAAAGTTTTAATAAAATACAATGACAAAATTTTAATAAAATATTAAGACAAAATAAAAGTTAAAAACACATTTTTATTTTAGTCTCATGGAATATAAATAATTTCTTCATTTTTTATCTGACAATATCCTTTCTTTTCTAGCAAACGTATACGTTCTAATATTTCAGACTTATTACCTAATTCTTGGAAATCTAAAATTTTCAAATTTTTCTCTTTTTTCAATTTCTTCATAATTTTGCTATCTAAAACTTCTTTATATTTTTTTTCATTTTTATTTTCTTTATACATTTTTTCTTCTACTAATTTATGTTTTGTTACATTAAAATTAGTACTAGTAAAATCCCTATTAATTATATATTTCTTATCTTCTAATTTAAGAAGTCCTTTTTCTAATAATATTTGTAAATCTTCTTTATATTCTTCCTTAATGTTATTTAAATTTAGTAAAATATCATATTGTACTAAATTCAATGTTATACTTTTACCATAAATTTCTACTTCTACTGAACTTAACGAATCCATCCAATAAATTTTTTTTCTTTCAAATTTTGAGATTTCATTTTCGTATTTATTTTTTAAATGTTTTAATTCGGAAATTTCAATTTCAAAATTTTCGAATTCAGCCCATTGAAATTTTCGCATCATCAAAATTTCTGCATTATAAAAAATTTTTCTTTTTTTAAAATCTTCGATAACATCTGCCATTTTATAAGTGTAAATATCTTTTGTATACATTTTTATTATTTTAATAAATTCTTCTTCTTGTTGAACTGATTTTATATTATTAATTAACCTGTAACATAACGAATTTCTTAATTTTTTTTCATAGGCATCTTTTTCCCCAATAAAATCGAATAGAATACCGCAAAATTCAAAAAGCTCGGGGAATCCATTTCCCCCGCATTTACAAGATTTACAAATTCCTCATATTGTAGATTTAAGCTTTTAAACCATTTATTGATTTCTGATCTAATAAAGTCATCAAATAATTTAGACTCTGTATATATTTCAATTAAACTTTTTGATTGCATTTCCTTATTCAAAAAGATATTTAATATCTCTTTATATCTTTCTTTATTATTGGAAAACAAATCTCTCAAAAAATCTAAATTTTTTTTTTCGTGTAGTGATTCTAAAACTTTACAAATTTCAATATTGTTTGCTATTTCAATATAAATTTTATTTTTAATATCCAAAAAATCAAAATTAAATTCCTCTAGATTTTTTTATATATCAAAAACATTCAAATGAATTATTTCATCAATAAAATTTTTAACTACTAAATTTTCAAGATCTTTTTTAAAATTCAATTTATAAAAATTTTCAAGTTCTAAAAAATTTTTTATATTTTCATATTTTTTATTCATAAAATCTAAACAGACAATTTTTAGAAGATCTTCTTTTAAATTTATAATTTTAGCTTTTACTAAAAATTTTGTTTTTTTTTGTATTTTTAATATTTTTTTTACATCTTTAAAAATTTTACTAAAAATGTCAAACATTTTTTTATACCAAAAAAGCTCTTCATAGATATTTTTTGTATTCAGTTTGCTGAGCCTTTCAAGTAATAAAATTTTAATTTTATTTTTTAGAAGATGAAACCATTGCATGGATTTAAAATGTTTTCTAGCAATTTTGTGTATTTTAAGAAGTACGAGATTATCTTTATAATTAAAATAAGAAGTAAGAAAATCTTCTACGATTTTCATGTCTTCGATCATTAAGGGTAGAAATCCATTTTTGTATTTTAAAAATATAACGTTAAAAAAATAATAATGTATCGTAAAATATAATATTTGATATTTAGATAATTGTAAAATGCAGTGTGAATAGATATTGTTGATAGATAACTGTTATATATTGTTAATAGATAATTGTAAAATGTAGTATGAATAGATAATTGTAAAATGCAGTGTGAATAGATATTGTTGATAGATAATTGTTATATATTGTTGATAGATAATTGTTATATATTGTTGATAGATAATTGTTATATATTGTTGATAGATAATTGTAAAATGTAGTATGAATAGATAATTGTAAAATGCAGTGTGAATAGATATTGTTGATAGATAACAGTATATATATTTGATATTTAGATAGATAATTGTAAAATGTAGTATGAATAGATAATTGTAAAATGCAGTGTGAATAGATATTGTTGATAGATAATTGTTATATATTGTTAATAGATAATTGTAAAATATAGTGTGAATATATATTTGATATTATAATAGACAAACGATATATAATATTAATAGATATTAATTATTTAAATAGATATTTTTAAAATACAATTTGTAAAATTAAAGTAATTATTTGTGACTCTGATAAGATTAAATATTATCTCATATATTAGTTTTAATTTATTTTTACAATAAGATTTAAATATTTCATATTCAATAAAAAATATATTTTCATTTAATCAAACACCTGGGAATTATAAGATGTATTTAATGCTTAAGATATTAGAAATCAAAAAAATATATTTATAATCTATGTTTATATAGAAATTATATTAATCCATTTTTTATTATAGTGTAATTTCTCTATACAATTTTATCATTTTAGCTTATATAGACAAGTGTACTCTTATGACTTGTCATGATAAAGTAGCTAAGATAGAATTAATAAAAATTTACTAGAATATTTAAAATCTTCTCATACAAGCAAAGAGAAAATGCTTTAAGACAAAGTAAAATCCATTAAAATTGTATTATGTTGTCTAGTAAATTTCAAAACAGTAAACGTCTCTTTTCCTATTTTAAATTTTATTATGTTTATGCTAAATTTTTTTTGACTCTGTTTGTGAACAAACAAATTGACGATTTAAAAATATAAATAAAAAAAAAATTTACCCCTAATATGATTTTCTGTTTTTACATTTTGTCTTACATATATGGAAGATCAATAGTTTTTAACACTCAAAACAAAAGAGAAGTTGAAAATTTACAAGTTGAATATGATGACTCTATTGAAATGGGTAAAGGTCAAGGGAAGTTTGAAAACATTACTTTAAATTTAGACAATGAAGAACAAATTGAAAAATTTTTGCAAATTTCTTCATTTAACAAAGTCTTTGAAGGAATGGGAGAATTATCAAAGAAAATTGAATCTCTTGTCAGTGACCCAATTGAAAATATCAAAAGAGGGGAAATGTCATTTGTAATTTATTTTGTAGATGATAAAACTGCTTTATTACCTGCTGAACATCCTGATAACATGATCATGACTTTTATTTCTTCTGATAAAAATCTTGCTGAAGAGATGAAAACACCTTTTCCAGGTATTTATGGATTTAATTCAGCTGATAAAGTTTCTTATCAATTCCCCCTTACTGAAGAGAATGTAAAGTCTATTATGCCTATTATTAGCACAGATTTAATTGGATCTTTAACTTATCAAAATCTTGAATTATATAAAGCAACTGGTCTTCATTCTTACTACATTTTTATTAAACCAGAAGAAATTAATGAATTTGAAAAATTATAAAGCGGAAGCTTCTAAAGTTAAACATTTAGGTAAATTTTGTATTATTCCTTACAATTGACCAATTAAAGGTCTTTGGATTTACAGAAGAAGATTTACCTGGTCTTTTGTTTATTAACAATGGAGAGAAATTCCCTTTAAAAAAATGTACTGAGAATAATGTAGAGACTTTTATCAACGATGTCTTGGAAAAAAAGATTGAGCCATTGTTCGTTTCGCAAGATGAACCAGCCAACAATGACGAGTTAAATGTTAAAGTTTTTACAAGAAATAATATTGAAAAATTCAGAGCTGATAAAACAAAAGATAAACTTTTAGTATTTAGTTCTCCAAGTTGTAACTATTGTGTCCAATTTAGACCAATTTTAGAAGAGTTGGGTACAATTGCTAAGACTCATTTTGATAGTAAAATTGTTATTGGGTCCTGTGATATAACAGTTAATGATATTAGTGATTTTGACATTTCATCTGTACCTAAAATATATTTTATTAAAGGTGAAACAAATGATGTTTTCCAATTCGAATCGAAGACGAGATCAGCTAAAGCTATTGCAGATTTTATCAAAGAAAAAAGTTCTTCTGGTTTAGACTTTTCTCCGTTTTTAAAGGAAGATTCTAAACAAGAAGAGGCTGTTCTTGAAAAATCAGAAGAGAAACAATCTGAGGTCGTTAAGGAAAGCAGAGATTTATGATTAAATTAGTTTTAATATTTGAAACTTTTATTTTATAAATTGTATACAAAAAAAACAAATGTCAAAGTTTATTTTTTTGATACTTTTGATTCTTTTTTTATTTTTATTGGCTTCTCTTTTATAGGACTTCTTTACAAACAGAGAACTTCTGATGAAATGCAAAATACCAGTTCTAATACCAAAGTGGATAATAGTTCTAATAAAAATGAAAAAATAGATAATGACAAGAAAGATAATAACAATACAGATGACAAGAAGGATTATGAAAAAATAGACAACAGTAAGAGTGATAATGACAATAAAGATAATAACAATAAAGATAATGACAAGAAAGATGACGGTAAAGATAAAATTAATAATGACGATTTTGTGATTATTGCTTCACCAGAAAGTAAAAAATTATTTGAATAAATTAACTTTTAATTTAAACGTATTTTTGAAATCCATTTTCATCTTCAACAAGTTTTTTTCTCTGTTTCTTTTTTGTCCCATTAGAATTGCAATAAAAATCTGCATAATCCACAATTTCCTTTTCAATTTCTTTTGGATCAGAAAAAAGACTAGAAACACCAACCGCACATTCTTTGTGTTTTTCAAAAAAAATTGCATCATTTATATCTGCAAATTCAAAAGTATAAACAAATCCTTCATTATGTCTTTGTATGGGTAAACATTTAGCTTTCTCTATGGAAATATTAAATTTATATTCTAAACTAAATGTTACTAAATTTTCTTTTCTTTCTACGTGAGTGACAAAATCAATAGAAGTATTTTTATTTTCGATAGTAAAAGGAAAATTCAATTTTAACATAAAAGGATAAAAAATTATGTTTTGATATTTTTTTAATAAATGAAACTGTAATTAACATGATTACAAAGAATTAATCATATTTAACATGATTACAAAGAATTTAATCATATTTGAATATTAAAAATATTTACAAAGAATGAATTAAATCATATTTGGATATTAAAAATATATTTATAAGAAAATGTAAAATTACTAATCAGATAAAAAACTTCTCTTTATAAAATTCTACTAAACTTTAAACAATTAAAACTGATTTTTATTGTCAAAAATCTCTTGACAAAAATCATGTGCAGATTTTTTGAATACTAAAAAGTTACAAAATTTACAAGCTTTGTATTTTCCTTCCCATTCTAAAATTTTATTTTTAAAAACAACAAGTGTTCTTTTACTTAATAAATATTTTGTATTATCGACAATGTCTATCCATCCATTTTCAACTAAAGAAAAAATTAAATTTCCTTTGACACATTCCTCGTTTGACAAAGCTTTAAAAATCTCTTCTATTTCTTTATTTTCCTCCTCGTTATAGCCAAGTATAAGTTCTGAACTTTTACCAGTGTTAACAAGAATATAACAAGACTTATCATACCATTCTACTAATTCAAAATGTATTTTACGTAAAGTGGAAACTATTTCATTAAAATTATTAATTATTCCTTTATTGTAAATCCCATTAGAAAGCAATTCGTAAATTACCTCTTGTTGCGAACAATCCATAGGGAATAAAAAAATAAAAATTTAACAATTTTTTAATTTGTTAAAAACTCTTGATAATACCAAATCTGTATTTTCTACCTCCTTTCCACTGTCATATGATTTTAATTTTTTATTAACTAACTTTCGTACAGCCACACCATAGGAATTTGTTTTTTGTAAGGAAAAACAATCAATTTTTGCTAGAATAGAAATTTTAGAAGCTAAAAATCTGCAAAACTTGGCTTTATTTTTCATTTGTGTTTTGGAAACCAATTTCGAAAAAAATAACACTCCATATTTTGGTGTATCAGATCTCGACTTCAAAGCTTGAAAAAGACTTTTTTCCGCACCAAGTAATTGAATTGTAGAAGCTGTGCTTTTTGCTAAATTAGAAAGACCGCCACATAAAACTATCATTTTAGCAGCCATCATATCTCCCAAAAGTTCTGTTAAATTTGGTGCAACATTATTCATTTTCTCTTTTAGATAAATTTTTAATTTATTTTTTATATCTATTTTCTCTTGTATAATATTACAGAGATTTTTATATTAATTAAATCTACCTCATTGATATCCATACCTATAGAATTGGATTTAATCTTTTGTAATTCATCAATTCTTTCCTTTTCTAACAACATTTCACCGTTATTAATAAAAAATTTAACGGCTTTTATATATTCTTCATTATTACTACAAGATGAATATAATTCAGGAAAAGTCCATCCATAAAGCTCTTTAATTCTCATAGAATAACTATTTATATCTTTCTCGAGTTGATCTAACATATAAACTGTATGTATTAAAATATTATCTTCTTTCTTACTATTAAATTCTACTTTATTTCTTGAAAATGTGTGAGCAATTCCCAAAATAAATTGTAAATCACATTCAGTCTTAAGAAATCTATGTTCATTAAACTTTATACCTCTGTAGATATTTACACTACTTTTTTGTTTAATCTTTAATTCTTTAAGTGCAGTTTTTAGAGAATTGTCGCAATGTAAAATTTTAACGTTATTAATTTCTAAAAAATTTTCAAGTTCTTTTGGTAATTTGTTATTTGAAAGTGTTTGAATGTTTTGAGTTGCAATTTGAACATCTAAAAAATCAAATTTTGCTATTAAATTTACAACTTGTGTCAATTTTAAATACTCTTGATAGGAACCTCTTGATAAATCTTCATATTCTTTCATTTCAAAAAGCAAGTAACCATGAGAATATTCGTACAAAAAGTGTTGCATCAAAAAAGGGGTTTGAATTTTATAAAATTAATTTTTTACCCATGAAAATTCTTTCAACGGAAAATTTAGACGTTAATTGTGTTCTTAAATACTTTTTAGAAGATGTCGTCGTTATACCAACAGAAACAGTTTATGGGTTGTCAGCTTCGATTTACAACGAAAAAGCTTTAAAGAATATTTATAAATTAAAACGTCGTCCAGCTGATAATCCGTTAATTTTACACGTTTCGTCAATAGAAATGCTAAAGACTGTTATAGACGGAGATATCCCGGAAGTTTACAATAAAATTATAGAAAAGTTTTGGCCTGGTCCTATTTCCTTACTTTTTAAAGCAAATAAAAATCTTTCTCGAATTGTAACTGCAAATCTTGATACTGTTTTAGTTAGAATGCCCGATAATAAAAAAATATTAGAGATTATTGAAAAACTTAATGTTCCACTTGCCGCACCATCTGCAAATTTAAGTGGTAAACCAAGTCCTTCGTGTGTTCAACATACCATTGACGATTTTGGTGATCAATGTCCCTTATATTTAGATGGAGGGGAATGTAAAATCGGACTTGAATCTACTGTTTTTTCCTATTTAGACTATCCCATTATTCTTAGACCAGGTGGTGTTTGTAGTGAAGAACTTGAAGGTTACTAGGAGAAAATAATTTAAAATTAATTTAAAAAAAATTGTAACGAACAAATTTGTCCAGGTCAAAAATATAAACATTACAGCCCTAAAAATACATTTATTTTACTAGATAAGGATAATTTTGATATCGAAAAGATTTCTGAAAAATATAAAAAAGTGGGAATATTAAAACATTACAATTTTCAATTACACTTAACGAATTATGGGATATTTGAAATAGTTGATTTAGGTGATAACCCACAAGAAGTAGCTGCAAATTTATTTAAAGGTTTAAGAAAACTTGATGAAAATTGTGATTTAATTATTTGTAAAAGTGTTCCCTACGTGCACGAGGGGAAAGCTATTATGGATAGATTAAAAAAAGCAGCTCATAAAATTATTAAATAAGAAATAATTCTACTTTTTATTTGTTAACAAATAAAATTTTAGTTCATCAATTCTTTCGTCATCTAATCCATTTATTTTCCAAAATTTTACAATTTTCTCAAATTCAATCTTTTGAAATTTTGGCTTCCAGTCGTCGCGGGCAGAACTCGATAAAAAAATATTACGATATCTCTCAATATTCATATTTTTAAATTCTTCCGTTTTAATGTATTCAACAGCTTTCTTCATTCCTATACCTTTTATACCAATTGTATAATCAGAACCCAATACAAAACTTAGATCGATAAGATCAATCTACTAAGTCCCATAACTTCTTCGATTTTTTTCGGATCAAATCGTAAAATGTTTTTATTTTTACGGAAAAAATTTTTATAAACAATTCCTCCATGCAATAAAATATCATTGTCTTCTGTTATAACACCATCAACAATACCAGTTCTACAAAATAAACCACATTGGGCGTCTGATTCGGAGGGAGAATCTAATTGTGGAAGATTAAACGTTTTTATAATATCTTTTATAATAGACTGAATACTTAAAAAATCCATGGTTTCATTTTTATATTCTTTTATTGAGGAAATTTTAATAGCTCTACCTTCTGAAAAGTCAAATTTAATTTCATTTTGTTCTTCTACAAAATCACTTTCGTTTTTTTCGACAACAAAATCATTTTCATTTTTTCCAAAAAATCCTTCATTAAGCTTTTCAGACTCCGTTTTGCAGACAAAGACAGCATCTGTTTCCATAAAATTAGCCTTTTTTTGTTTATTTGTAAAATCAAACTCTTTATATCATTTTTGGAATTTTTAATTCTAAAAAATCATTAATTTCTGATTCAGAACTGCTCTCAGTATTTAAATTACCAAATTTACTTCTATCTGGTTTTTCAAATACAAATTCTTTATTACAATCCGATCCTATTTTTTTAGCTTTTTCATTTTCCAATTTTTTAATATAAAAACTTACCAAATTTCTGTTTTTTACGTTTTTAATTTGTGAATTCGAAAAATTAGTCATTGATGAAGTGTTAACTCGAAGTCTGCTTTTTCTGTGTTCTCTCATTTTAACAAGCATTTTCAGTTTTTGCAATCAGAATAATCCTTAGAATTTATAAATTTTGAAATACTTTCAATTTGATTTATTTCTTCATTTTTAATATTCCATTTGTCTGCATTATACCCCAGTTTTCATGCGCTTTAAGCGTGTCTTCTTCAAAGTCATCTTTCAATAATCCCCCGTGAATACAAGTTCTTATAGAAATTTTACATTTTTTACAAATTACGTTATTAATAATGTTTTTTACTAGATTGTCAAACTTTTCTTTCTTTCTCTCTTCTAAAACGCGACGTTTTAAAGGATTAGGAGGTCCATCAAAAATAAAAACTGGATTAATTTTGTGATATAAAAGTTTTATAATTTTTTTGAGACATTATAAATAATCATTTTTTTGCATTCCTTTGTATTGATGTATCCAAATACTAGTATCAATGGCTAGTGTCATATTAGATGGTGTTTGTTCTTCACCACATTTGCTTACAATTTTCCATAGCCCCTTTACACCCATGAGGGTAAAGATCGTTTTTTAATTTGACAATTATTTAATTGGGGTTAATTAAAAAACATAAACAATAATCTTACTACTAAAGTTTTAGTATTAATTTTTTCACTTGAATTAAGTATTAAATTGATTTTTAATATTAATAAAAAGACAACTTAAAAAATTAAGTATTAAAATATTAATAAAAGACAACTTAAAAAATTAAGTATTAGACTTATAAAAAAAATTATATCATCTTTTCTAATCACATTATTTGCTTTTGTTATAGTTTCTGATAAAATATTTGTTTTAGCTTTATACTTTTGAAATCTAAAAATCAAATGATCGTTATTTATATTTGTAAAAAGCTTATAGAATTTATTGTCGTTTAGATTTATTTTAAT